>JANAVB010011858.1:0-88414 GCA_029216955.1 Iris pallida | reverse complement strand
TTAGAAGAGAGGGAGGATACCAAAAATAAAATAAACCGAAAATTATTTTTTCTCAAAAAGAGACAGATGGAGGAAAGAAAACCATTTTGTAATGTAAAATAAAGAAAACAATTAGAAAAAGGAAGGGAAGAAAAAAAGACCTCGATCGGGGTTGGGAGCTTGATCGGGAAGTCTGTAGAGCGCAAGAATTGCTTGCAAAAATTTCTTGAAACCTTCTTGTGACCTTGAATTTTTTTTTGGATTGTTAGAATGGTTTGTGTTTAAAAAAAAAGAGATTTATGGACTATTTATAGAATTTTTTTGAAGCCAAATTACCCCCTACTCTCATAGTTGTTGTAAAGGTTTTTTGGTCATTTTTTCACAAACTGACCAAAATACCCCAAAAAGGGTCATAAAACAGTCATATAGTTGGGGTAATTTGGTCAACCCCCAACGGTCAAAAATTTTGAAAAAAAAACATGAACACCAGTTTAACCGGTCTGTGCGGTCGGTCCTGACCGGACCACCCGTTACATTTTTAAAAAAAAATTGTTCGGGTCGGTCGGGGCCGGGCCGGGCCGGGCTCGGGTCCGGTTTCTTGGGCCCGGACCGGACCCGAGGGGGGTCGGGCTAGTGCGGGCCGGACGGAAATTGCGGCGGGCTCGGCGGCCCCGGGCCTGGTTCCGTGCCGCCAGGCCCTAATCACAACTTGACCTATAACTGAGCAAGGGAATGAATTGGTTTGCTTTTATCCTGGTGATAGAACTTGACTCGCGTTCCCGTGCTACGATTGTCTGTGTCGGGTTTCATGCTACCAAGTGATGGGCTCTGTCGGTGGAACTTGTCACAACCATCCTAAGAGTTGTAATCCTTATTACTACAAGTGACCAAGTTTAGAGTTAATCTATTGCTTCTCACAACCATCCTTCCCTTGCAGTCCTTGACACCTTGTCATTGTCTACGAATCCATAAATTTTTAATAGTTTTAAAACACAAAATCTTGTTTTCTAGAGAGTGTATATATATTTTTTTTTTTTTTTTTTTTTTTCTAGAGAGTGTATATATATATATATATATATATATATATATATATATATATATATATATATATGTGCACGTGCCTTTTACGTATTTTAACATTCTTTTAATTAACTTAGAAAGATTCTTTAGGAAGACTAAAGGGTAGTCTTCGTAATTACTAAGTTGTCCTTATTAAAATTAATGAACCATTTTTAATTAGTATAGACATGTAAGAGTATTTTCGGAATTCAAAAATTTCACCATCAAGTTTTCCTATTATATAGTAGAATATATATATATATATATATATATATATATATAATATATATATATATATATATATATATAGGAAATGGTAGATAGTTTTCGGAATCATTCCCACTAAGATTCGAACTCCGCCCATAAGGACCACATGCCTCCGCACTAACCACTTGGGACATTGACTATATATAGTGTGGAGGCATGTGACGATCTGGTGGCTATTAGTGAAAGTTGTCGCCCCCATGAGGCAAACTGTAACGCTAGAAAAGAGCTCTCCAGACCTTGACCGGTAGGTCCCCTTGACAGAGGATGTGGTTGACTGTTTCGATTGTCGATTAGGCAGCATGTGCATGCTGAAGCAAGGCTGAACCCGATTGTGTTGAGAGTGTCATCAGTGGGGAGGATATTGCGTAGGGCTCTCCAGATGAGGAAAGACCACTTCTTGGGGATGCATGTCTGCCAGAAGGATGCAATGGTAGGAGATGGAGCCGTATTACCTAGGATCACTCTTCTGGCCGACTTAACCGAGAATGCTCCGGCAACAGCGGGCGACCACTCGAGCTTATCTGCGTTCGGTCCGATCCTCAATCCGCTACGGTGAATGTAATCGACCGCCTCAGGCCCAGCCCATACCCGGACTTTGTTCCAATTCCAGGTGTTATTAGGAGGGTCCCACAAGTCCTTGATAGTGCTATTCCTATGCAGCAGAAATGTTGGGAAGCAAGATATCGCTGACCCAGCGCTCCATAAAAGGCGAAGCTTCACCGTTGCCCACCTTTAGGCTAATCGCTGGTTCGGCGAGTGATCGCCTGATGAGAATGCGGCGCCAGGCCGCTGAGGATCTGCTGTTAGCGATGGCCGTAGACGGATGGATATGCTTGAAGTATCTGGCCTTCATGAACCTGGACCATAAGTTCTTACTCATGCGAAGCGTCCACCACAATTTTATCGAGAAAGCATTAACGATGTGGGAAAGTTTAGTGAAACCCAGGCCCCCTCCTCGGTAGGACGAGCCATGGTATCCCAGCTGGCCCAATGGTGCTTGTCGTGACCGCCGCTGTGTCCCCAGAGAAAGTTGCTGAAGATGCTCTCGATGTAGAATAGAACTTTCTTGGGAGGGGAGCACGCAGCCAGGGTGTAGATGGGAATGGAAGTGAGGACGTGATTGATGAGGATCAAATTACCTCCTGGGGATAGTGTGGCATTGTGCCAGCCCTCGAGTTTTTCCTAGCCGCTTGCTCTCTCTTAATTTTGTGGTGGGTGTAGATAACACTTTTATCCGGGTTGATCTTCTGCCCTGAGCACCCTTCGTATCTCTGGAGCGTATTGTGGACGACTTCTACCGATCCGACTTCCCCGGAAGAAAATATGAGGATATCGTCTGTGAAGGCCAGGTGGGTAATGATCGGGCAGCCGCTGGCTGTATGGTAGTGCTTGGAAGTTGGGGGTGCTCGCCATCTTATTAAGGTTTCTGCTTAATGCATCCACCGTAATGATGAAGATGGTGGAAGATAGAGGATCTCCTTGCCTAACCCCGCGACTAGATTTGAAGAAACCATCCGCTTGGCCGTTAATAACCGTGGAGAACCACGAGTTGCTGATCGATCTTCACACGATGTTGGTCCAGGTTTCGAAAAAACGAAGGCTCTGAAGACCCAGATCATGAATTGCCAATCCAGTCTGTCGTAGGCTTTCTCTATGTCCAATTTGATGGCTATGTTGCCCCCTCTTGCAGGGAGCTTCATGCAGGTGACTAACTCTTGGGCTAACATGATGTTATCTTGGATATTTCTCCCCCGTACAAAGCCACTCTGCTCCTCCGAGATGATCTTGAGGAGAAGGCCTGCCATGCGGGAGACGATGATCTTGGATATGATCTTGTTGGTGAAGGTACAAAGACTAATTAGGTGAAAGTTGCGGAATGTCTCTAGGTTGTCTTCTTCGGGATGAGGATCAGGTTGGTGCTCGAGATGGTCTGGGATAAGTAGCTCCCAGGAGGAAGGCGGAGACCGCATTGTGGATGTCAATCCTGATGATGTCCGAGCATGTGCAAAAAAATCCTCAAAAATCTGTCTGGCCCTGGCGCACTGTGTTCGTCGAGGGCCCAGACGGCATCTTTCACCTCTTCTTCTGAAGGGGGCTGTTCGAGCCGGATATTGTTTGTGTCGCTAATAAGGTGGGGAACCTCGTCCAGGAAGGTGTTGTCTTTGAGGACCATTTCCTTGGAGAAAGTTTGGAATAGAACTTCGTAGCCGCCACTTGGATCCTTTTGATCGATGATGCAGGTACCGTTGTCTGCGATAATCTGATGGAGAGTGAGTTTTTGTCTACGCCCATTTACGCAGCGTGGAAGAAGCTCGAGTTGTTGTCCCCCTCGCTGTCCCATTTGATCCTAGCTTTCTGCTTCCAAAAACTGGTCTCAATTTTCAGCCTAAATTTGACTTTGGTGAGATTCAGAGCCTTCCTGGTATCAGGCGAACAGTCGGTCATGTACCTGGCTTCGGCACGAGTAACGTCATCCTCAGCCTCACAATGGCTTAGAAGATATCTCCATAAGCCTGCTTGCTCCATGCTGCCAGAGCTTTCCTCGTGGCCTTGAGCTTGTTGGCCACTGGTTGAGAGGTTCGAGTGAGTTCGCGCTGTTCCAAGCTTCCGTGACTACACCAAAAATTGGGGGTGCTCGCTCCAGAAGTCCAGGAAGCGAAAGCTTTTTCTGGACTGGCTGGAAGTGCTAGTGAACCAACTAGCAGGGGGCGTGGTCGGATTCAGTAGCATTAATGAGATAGCTTAGAGGTAGTCCCCATACCAAGCTAGTGAGCGTTCGTAAATCCCTGTCGGCGGAGAATTGCCGACGGTCGCCTTCCGCATGTTGCACCAGGTGAAGGTGTTTCATGTGAACGAAAGGGGGTGAGGTGATGAGGTGAATATGAAGTTATTGAAGTCTTGCATGGCGGAGAGAGGGGGAGGGCGACCTCCAATCTTCTCTTCTCTGCAAGTGATAGCGTTGAAGTCCCCAATGCAAAGCTATGGAGGTTATGGTTGTGATGGTTAATTTCCAGGAGGTCGTTCCAGAGGTGTCTGCGCTCCGCGATGTCACAGCTGCCGTGAACCGCAGAAAGGATGGCGCATTTGGGAATCAAAGGGTGTTCCATCCAGCAAGAAAGGGCTTGCCTGGAATCTTGGATGACTCGATTTGGACGGCCTTGGAACATAGAATCCAAATATCGTGTCTGCCAGCAATGGCCGAGTGAAAGCCTAACTGCAGTTGAATGGATTTGAGTCTCTTGTATGGATTTTGGGTTCGAAGATGATAAAGATGTCGATCTTGTGAGTTTTCTTAAGGCTGGTGATCTCCTCATAGTAGGTTTGTTCGCCAGACCGCGGACATTCCAGGAGAGAATGTTCAGCATTAATGGAGCTTTGGGTGGGGTTGGTTGGACCACGTTGCTGCAGACCTAGTGTGCATGGACGGGAACTTTGCGGTCCCTTTCTTATCCGATTTCCTGGTAGTGATGGATGCTTCCCCCGCCACTTAGAGGATGTGCCGAGGGTAGAGTCCTCGGAGCGTTTTGGGGGTACGATCGTTTCTTCGGCTGAATCGAGGCCGGCTTGCTCCGGCGGGATGAGGAGGGAGTCGTCGGAGATTCCAATCTGTTCGCCTTCCGCCTGGAGAGGGAATCAGCGGCGAGGACCTGTAGACTCTAAGAGCCTGCTCTGACCCTAGAATAGCTAGAGCGTCAATGGCGGAGCTTCCGTGAGATGTTTGATGGTCGTGGCAATGGAAGTACTAGGAAGGACTCCTCTGCGTCCTCTGGGGTGGGTTACTGAGATCTTCAGAGTCCGTTCCGGAGGCCTTGACGAAGTCAGAGGAAAAAGCCATCTCCTGGGAGGAGTCGATTGCTTCTGACGCGAGGGCGTTGAACTGATTGGACAGGGGTAGGTTGGTGGGTGGTAGGGGATTACTGCTTTTTTGCTGAGTTGTCTCTGCTGGATTTGCCTTCGCTGGAGTTTGAATCTGGTGGGAGTTCGGTAGAGGAAACATGGGTGGTTGGGTGGTTTTTGATGCTGGTTCCCTTTGGGATGGGGTTCTGTCCGCTGGTTTCTTCCTAAGCTAGATGGAGGCGGAAGCAATGCTTAGATAAGTGACCCATAAATGCAGTGTGTGCAGAAGATTATGTGATTGTCGTAGATGATTTCTGGGTGTGAGTCTGGTTGCCAAGTTTAATGAGTATATGGTTGGGAGATCTGAGGTGAGGTCGAGTTCCACACATATCTTGGCGTAGTGTGCTTTAGTCAGGTTGCTGGTTTCTGCAGCGGTGTCCATGTAAGTCCCGAAGGAGTTGGCTATACGCCTAAGAGCCGCTAGAACGAAACAAATAAGGGAGAGATTGGGTAGGGTGACCCAGGCGGCAACCGTCTGAGTCTTCCTTGGTGTTAAAGTTTGCTGACCACTTGATTATCTTCATTGGTGGGAGTCGATCCTACCAATGCCTTTGGACCACACCGTCCTGTGGTCAAGGTCGGAGGATAGGTGTAACAGAATATGCCTCGGGTCAAGGGGGCGACCCTATACTCTGCCGAGAGCCGCCAGCTGGCAATAACCTCTTCGACCCTGGCGAGTTTGGGACAACTTGATGAGAATTTGAGAACGAATGAGTAGGGGAATGAGGTGGCCAGAAAAGAGAGTTCCTGGTCGGTGAACGGCACCGTCGGCATAGAAGATGCCGCGGATACTCTACTTTGGTAGAGGGACGTCCGGGAACAGGAGCCCCTGTTTGGGATCCCTGTCAGGACGAAGCATGTCGGCAAAGGAATGGGTCGGGCAGTGAAATGCGCCAAGAATTGGTAGAGCCGGAAGTTGGGTTGCGCCAGATGAAGCAGCGCCGAGTTATGGTTGGCTTGCGCCAGAGAAGTGGAGGGATGACCCCTAGGGATCCCAGGATGCGCAAGCGCGAGAACCTGGGTTGCACCCAGAGGAGGCGGGGGCTGGAAGCGCCCAGAAGGGGGATGGGCTCCCCGAGGGTGATACCAGGTAGCGCTGCACCTCCAAGCCCAGGATGGTGGAGGGCATGCAGAGGGGTGTAGGGCTGACCCCTAGGTGACCCAGGGTGCGCCAGCGTAGGAGATCGAAGCTGGGTTGCGCCCAGAAGGGGCGGGGGCTGGGTTGCGCCCAGAAAGGGGGTGAGCTCCCCAGGATGCGCATCACCGCCAATCCCAGGCTGGGTTGCACGGAGGATGGTGGGCCCAGGAAGCGCCAAGGAAGGCGTGCCCGGGTGCTCCGGCCGACCATCGACGCCGACCGACGGACACAGAATTCCGGCCGCATCGGAGATCAGCATCACGCCGACAGTCGAAGCGGACTCTGGCGAATAGGATTGGTAAGGATGGGAAGGGTGGAGGTGGGTTGCGCCCACGCTCGGTACAATCGGAGGATGGGAAGGGTGGAGGTGGGTTGCACCCAATGGGCTCACAACTGGTGGCGCAAGGAGCAGGAGGGAAGCCACCACTCCAGGTTGCGCTGAAACCAGCAACCGCTGGGTTGCGCCTGAGGGGAAAGTGCCCTGCGGATGTCAGGTTGCGCCAAAACAAAGGGAGGGGGACCAGGGGGTCCCAGGTTGAGCCAGCTGCAGCTCCTCCTGGGTTGCGCCAACTAGCAAGTTTGAAAACGATGGGGGGAAAGGCGAGGGGAGGGAGATTCAAATTTGAAAGCGAGCAGGAAGGTAGGTGAGAGGGGGAAGGGGTAGCATGCCACCGCCGACGACCGGAGCTCGGCTATCCTCGGTGCGGCCGCAGCTAGCAGCATCTGTCAGAAGCAACACATCGTCGACCACCTACAGGGCGGGGGACGACCAACTGGGGAGACGGAGGGGTTCCTGAACCCTAACCATGGCCAACTGGTCTGAGGACCTGGCCAAGGCCACCGAAGGTCGAGGGACCTCGAGAGAAGGAACGTCGGGGCCAGGCATTCCGGCCATGGGCCGCTGGGACGACGACCTGGAACGCCTGGCTGGGGGGAGGATCTCCGCGAGGAGGGGAGGAGGAAAGCCGGAGGAAGGGGAGGAGGAAAGCCGGGCTGGGGGAGGACCGCGGGGAGG
The DNA here is from genome assembly GCA_029216955.1 of Iris pallida. Classification (NCBI taxonomy): domain Eukaryota; kingdom Viridiplantae; phylum Streptophyta; class Magnoliopsida; order Asparagales; family Iridaceae; genus Iris; species Iris pallida. Next base: position 81,059 of record JANAVB010011858.1, on the reverse strand, counting down.
GGGTCACCCGCGAGGGGCAGGGCCAACGCCCAGAGAGGGGACGCATCAGCCATTGATTATATATATATATATATATATATATATATATATATATATATAGAGAGAGAGAGAGAGAGAGAGAGAGAGAGAGAGAGAGGTGAGGTGCCACCCTATGGAGGGTGGCTACATGTTACCTCCCTATGCTATCATCTATCATCATGCATGCTATCATCTATCACCATGCACCAAAGTGCATGATGTGCATGATGATAGCATGGAGGGGGATGACATGGTGTCACCTCACAGTGATGTGGCACCTCACCTCCCTTATTCTCTCTCCCTCTCTCTCTCTATATATAAATATATAATAATAATAATAATAATAATATAATAATAATAATAATAATAATAATAATAATAATATGTACTCCAATGCTCAACCATTAAGCATAAGATTCCACTTGCCGATTCCACATAACTACCTTTCCAACTACAATAAAAAATAATCTACTAATCCTTCTTGAATTTCATATTCACCATTATTTTCCTTATCCTATCGCAAGTATAAGGTTAATTTAATAATATATTATCCATAGTGTACTATCCTCGATAAAACTCGTCATCGAATATAAGAAGTCGGTTACCTATTATAGAATTTTTAACCACGTAACATCTTAGTACTATCAAACCCCTTAATCTATCCGAGCACTACAATCACACAAACAATTTATATAATTATGTTGTGTAATCTATGGATTCACCTAAGTCTAGTTATTATTAAGAGAAGGATGGAAAGGACCTAAGACTAAGTTGAGCAAACCATACCAATATCAAACAAGTAATTCATATCAAAGGTAATAACAAAATTTCTAATGACGGTACGAAGCCAATCGATATGCATAGTAGGACGTAGTCTAGATGAAATCCGAAAACCATACATCTTCATAATATCTAAAGTTACTGCTTTGCCAACGCATATCTGACTACATAAAGTTCATGGTTTCATAGTTCAAGCAGATGACTGTAGTACACGGTTGTCTCACCAAATTATAAAGGTTATTGAACTTACCTTTGATTAAATCTATGGGATATTTCTGAAACAATTGGAAAAGAGAAACTTGTTACAAAAAAGAGTCAACAAGAGAATAATATAGAAAGTTAGCCAAAACGTAAGAGGGAGAACGATATTAAAGAACGAAAAAGTCCTAGATAACCCTAGTTGTGGTGCATTCTTAAATCTTTAATCCCTCAATTACTCATTGGCTCGTAATAGTTAGACTGACGTAAGTATTACCACGAATTTGCACTCTTTGAGAAAGCAAGACATGCATGGACCACCATAAGAACTTCTCATCACCCGCTCCCACTTTAGAAAAATGAGTACGTTGCCAATGTTGTACCGCTGCAGCTGTTAGAAAAATCAATTCCTCAACGTCTCTTTTCATTCAATGTTCACATGAAGCGTTTTGTTCCAAACGGCTAGCTGCTGCCACTTAATTTTTTTAACAACTTTCAATGTTCACTTTTAACCCCATTCATTTCCTTGGGTGTAGGGATGTCTATATAATGCATTGTTTTCCTTCTTTTAAAGACGCACAACAAAAATTCTACGTAAAAACTCTCTAAAAACACTATCTTTTCGAACCTCTTCCGTTCTTCATTTTTTGCTCCGGGCAGAGCTAAATCAAGGGTAACTCTTTACGTTGTGTACAACAAAGAGATTCCGATGGAGCATGAATTTTACCACTAGGAGCATTCGGATAAAGTCTTCACATAGACCCGGATTAACTCTTAGGACAGTGCTACGTGCGCGACTTCCCCGGAGGCCGATAACATTTACATTATTTTATTTTATTTTTGTAGATTTTTAAAGAAAGAAAAGTGAAAAAATTTCAACAATCTAAGAGTTAATTATTTTATTTTGTTTCAATTTAAACTGTATATTGCTACCGTCTAAATAATTGCTACTGTCAAATATATTAACATTTGCTTGTTGCTTTTAGCAAATACATTAATTGTTACTGTTATATACATTAAAAATTTGCTACTGTCAAATTTACTTACTGTTAGCAAATTTCTTACTAATTTGTCTCTAACAAAATTTTCTTATTGTTAGCAAAAATTTCTTAATAATTTGTGTACAATATATTTCTCTAAAATCAAAACTGGTACACTTTACTAATTTGTCTACGCTTTACTACTGTTAACTTACTCCAATTAGAAGCAGCAATTGTAACCACCACTTTTCTAGAATGAGGGTCATTTTGAACTTTTGTAAAATTTATCATTTAATAATAAGATTTAAATCATGTTAATAACTTATGGTGATTTTTTAATACTATTTATTCTAGTGTATTATCATGACCTTGGCCTTTCCACTAGTGTAACCTTAGAGTTACTTGACCTAGAGGCTAACCATGACCATGGAGACCTAACCATGTGATTAGATTGACTATTGACCACTTTTAGGTTAAGGATATTTTGGTCATTTTGACTTCTGGTAAAAATGAATTTTGATTAATTAATATTGTGCTAATCATTATGTTAAGCCTTAACCTATAATTGCCCTAACCTAGATATTAGTTATGAGCCTAGATATTAGACTAGAAGTTTCCATCACATGACAAGATTAGTAATATCTAGATATTAAGTTAGGAGTAGAATATTTGTTAAGGTTAGATATTTTACTTTGGGCCTTTGCTTGAGGGCTTAATTTACATTGTAGAGGGTCTTTAATTCCTATTGAACTTAAACCCTAACCCTAGAGAAACCCTTGGCTGCCATCAAGCACCCCCTTTGCCTATATAAACACATGTTAGCCTCCCTTGCCTCTTTCCATTGCCTCATACAAACCCTAATTTGTGTTCTTCCCCAAATTTACCCCCTTTCTCCAAATCAACTCTAAATTGAGCCCAATCAATTGCAACACACTCCCTTACTGTAGGGAGGTTAATAGAGGCCAGTTAGCAAGGATTGGAAGCAAGTTGACCATAGAAAGTGGAGGGATTTGGCTCTCAAGTGCAATTTCATTGAGATTCTAACTCAATAGGTAATGGCCTCTAAATCTGTCACGACCCGCTCCCGAATAATCGGATACGAGTCGGACACGCCCAGCCTTCGTCGTTGGACATGACGAAGTAAGTAAGCTGTACAATACTAAGGAAAACTCAAAGTCACAATGTAATGTAAACTAACACAGCATTTATAACGTTCCCAGAAATCACCAATATCCATCAAATGTTTTAAAAAAAATACAAACTCAGCCGGAGACAAATCCGGTCAAATGAAATAATATACAGTAAATGAATCTCTAAGATACAATCTCTAGAAAAATAAACTGAAATAAATAAAAACTGTAAAATCCAAGCAATCACCAGCTCCATGCAATCTTCCACTCACCTGCAACGATCCTATCAGGAAAAGAGCAAAGTACAACCCTGACTAGACAATATACAATGTAGTCTGTGATCCAGAGTACAAGGTGAAACAGGAATACCAGAAAAACTAGAACATGAAATGAAACTGAACTGTGGTAAGAAATGAAATGTAAACTGCAGGTAAAGGATGACAATCAATATGCTAGACAATGAACACGGCTATCAATGTACAAGGAAATCAATCAATCAATCAATCAATATGCAATTGTGACAATTTTGAAATATTAAAACTAATGTGTGACCGGCTTAGGAGCAATCAATCAATCAATGATGCAATGAGTCAATGAGTCAATTCTACAAGGTCCGGCTTCATCGTACGTGACGTGTACGATTAGGCTATCTTCAATACCTATGTTGGGTATGGTCACACAAAAGCTAATATTTCCCCCAATCCCGCAATGAACAATGACGCACAAGCAATGAACAAGAGTACAAGACAATCGTGTGTAATTCGTGTCCGATATGAGAACATGGCACATGAAGGTAAGACAGAAAACAAGGTACAAGTCAAGTCAGTGTACTTGCCTCGGTTTGGTTGCACGAGAGTAGTACTGCATGGTTGCAATGATTCACCTGTTATAATATTGTACAAGTTATTTAGTGTTTGAAATAATGACATTAGCTAGATATAGTTATTTATCAAATCTTTAATTAATAAACTAAGAAATGTTTTATTAACATTATAGAAGATCGATATAGCTTGAAAAATCATAATTATATTTTAGTAAGAAATCATTTGTGTTAGAAAAATATATACACAGAATAACTGCGAGTTAAACTATTTCTAACCATATTTTAGAAAACGTTATAGTTGATCAAAATACGTTTTAGTGAAAATACTCTTATAAGAAATTATTAATTTATCAATTGGTAATAAGGAAAAACAATTAATAATATTCAATATTAACAAATAATAATTATAGGCAAGAAAAGCTAACACTGCTTTTGAAACTATATAACGTAGCCTATCAAAATAATTCTTTAAGCTATATCTAATAAAGAAAATATTTAGAAAACAATAGAACATTTGCTATTAAAAATATTTTGCAATTTACTAATTATATTAATCCAGAGTTATTCAATAAGATTAGTAATAATTTAGCAAAAACAACAATTCTACTAAACATTTATACTAATAAAAACATTTAAAATAATATTACAATTTAAATAGGGAGACACAATAATAGATAATTAATATGGATATTACCAAACCAGCCCAAGTCCATCCTAGCTACAAACCTTAATCCCAACAATTTAATTTACAACTAAAACTAAAAGCCCAACCTAGTTATTCAATTCAGCCCACAACCAGTCCCCTCTGGAAAATGAAATTAAATATCTAAAAGCTAACATGAACCCAGCCCAATGCTCCAGCCTGCTATCTCTAATAATACCTAACCTCTATTTTAACTCATTCCTTAAAATTCCAGCCCAGCCTTCGGCCCAACCTATACAACTGAACAAAAATTCATCTAAAACCAATGGATTCAAATCCTAGCCCAACGTCCAAATTCCAGCAACCCGGCCCACAAATCCAGCAGTAACTCTGTCCAGTGCATTAATACGAGTAAGGGAGAGAAACTTTCTCTTACTCATAATTCTTCACAGTACAAAACCCCATGTCTGTCTCCATTAATTAATTCATACTTCAGCAAAGCAACTCTCCATTAATTTGCTACTGTCATCACTCATAATTACTTCCCACATTCCAACTCCTACTCTAGCACCCGCCCAAGCTATGCACAGCCGCCCAAGCTCCACGTGAACCACTCCCATTTCTTCACCCATCTATTTCTTCTTAAAAGCTCCATCAGCACAGCAGCCGAACACTACTCCCCATACTTTATTTTTTCACCCATCAGTAAAGAGCGGCCGAACAAAAGGAAAAGAAAATACCTAATCTATTCCTCACTGACCTATTATTCTCACATAAATGCTTCTCCTCCTCTTCTCACAAAGAAATCCCACTGAACCCACCATTCTTCTTCGTCAACTTCACTCTTATTTCTCCATTCTAAACTACTCTCAGCCGGACCAACAAAACTACTTAGTCTCTTCACTCAACCAGTAAATCTACTCCTCCTAACTCGTCTTCTTCCTCTAGCCGAGTAACCCTAACCCTAATCTAGAAACATGGAGGACCAGAATGGAGATCAAGAAGGGATACGAGTAGATCGGGTCAAAACTCACCCTCGGTCGTGATGGGGACGTCGATCCACTAGCAGTGAGCCGTCGACGACGAACTGGGATGCTGCTGGTTCGATCTAGACTGGCCGGAGAAGACGCGGTCGAGATCGACGGTTGCGACGCCGATCTGGTCACGTACAGCTGATCCCCGTGGCTGATGGAGACGTTCAGGCCAGCGGCGGCGACTCTGCGTCAACTCGGCTGACGACGGCGGTGTAGAAATCTCCTCGGGCTCGGCGCTCGAGTGCTGATGGCGTGGCGCAGATCTCGAGAAGGCTCTGCAACCGAGGCGACGCTCTGCTCAAAGCAAGGCGCGCGGCTCGAGAAACAGAGGCGGTGGCGTTGCTCTGCGATGATGGTGGTGGTCGAACTCCGGTGACGACGGTGGTGATACTTTGACGAGGGAGCGGTGATGGCGGTCCTCCAGTGAGAGGAGAGAGAACAGAGAGAGAGAGAGAGAGTGACGTGATAGAGAGAGAGGGGTACTGTGGTGTCAGAAAATATTGGAGTCTGTGCCATTATATAATATATTCTTTGTGTGGGTGTGAGCTGGGAATGGCAGAATGGTGAATTAGTGTAGATCTGAGGGCAAATTCTATAGTGGCAGCAGCAGTAAATAACTATAGATCTGGGGTTCTTTTAGCATGGTTAATAACAGATTTTCAAATTCAAAATCAACAAAGTTTTTCAAACAGCTTTCCAAATCAACAATTTCCCTCCTTTTGAAATAATTATTCCTCCAATAGTTTTTGAAAAGAACAAGACATCAATTGATAAATTTAATAGAAATTCTACTGTCAACAGGATTTCCTATTCAAAATTCTTCTAACAGATTTCAAAATCAAACAAACAGTTTTAAATGCTAACAGATATCAAACCAATATAATTACTCTCAACTAATCATGAAACTAGCTACTAAATAAATAATCAATAAAATTAGTTTTCTTAATATAAAATTCCGAAAATTATTAATATTATTATTTGAAAGATATTATTGTTACTAATAAATCAATAAATCTATTACTATGAAATTGAATACATATACATAGATATTTAGCTATAAAAATTTGTTTAATTACAACAAAACAATTCTTTTAGGTATTCCCATTAGAAAATTTCTACAATAACTCGAATCATTGATTTCAAAAATAGTATCAAAAGTACTTTTCAATTCAAATCCGAAATTTATTCTAATCGAAAATAGGTTTTCGTAAGAAGAAATATTTAAATTCAAGAAAATTAGAAAAAATCATAAAATTTACCAAACATGATTTTGGGAGTTACAAATCTACCCCCCTTACAAAAATTTCGTCCTCGAAATTTCAAAGGTTTTGCAATATACAAAAATTCAATCAAATTTTATTAAAGGCAACCAGAGAACTAAATGATTTATTATGTAGTAAAATAATAAGGACTAACAAGTAGTCACTAGACAATAGAAAGACTGTAAATGCAAGAAAACTCAAGACAAGCCTCAAAATAGGCAATATAAAAGAAATACAACTACTACAAGCAAGTAAAAAAGATAACGGTCCACTCAGCTGCGCTCCTGCAGCTACTACTGATCCCCATAAACTGGGTCCTCCTGCTGCTGCTCCGGTGCTGGCTCCTGACGAGTGAAAGCCGCAGGACAATCTCTCACTTGGTGAGTGGCAGATCCACAAATCAAGCATTGTCCTAACTTCTGGCGGCATTCCTTGACATGGTGTCCCGGTCGCTTGCAGTATGCGCAAGAAAAGGACACCGGGGTCTGGGTCTGTCTCTGCTGCCTCAGTGATGCCGGTACTCGAACATGGTGCTGATGCTGAGGTGGCCTGTGCTGGGTGTCGGTCCGCTTCGGTGGACCCTGGGAACTGCTGGCGCCAATATCTCTGTCTCGCTTGAGCTTCGGATCCATTTCCTTCTCCACTCCTTGAACAACTTTAAGAATGCTAGCATATGTAGTGGCCTGACTAATAGCTACTGCATGTCATAGCTCCCTGGTGAGACCCTTCTTGAACATCCAAGCCCTGTCCTTTGGCGAGCTGACTAGGTTCTCTGCGAACCTGCTGAGTCGGGTGAACTCGGATGTATACTGGGCCACTGACATATTCCCTTGCTTCAATGCTTCAAATTGCATCCTAAGTTCGTCCCGCTCCACATCCGGGAAGAATTTTCCTGGAAAGCAGCTTGAACTCCTTCCAGGAAACTCCGGGCTCTGCTAACTGGGGCTCTCCCGGTACCAAGCCCTAGCGATGTCGAACAGTCGCATGCTTGCAACTTCGACTTGCAAATCTTCTGGGATCCTCGCCATCTTCAATGACCGTTCAGCATTCTCCAGCCATTCGTCTGCGTAGACTATCCCCTCATCGCCCCAAAAATCCATCGGGCTGAGGAACTGATATTCTTGGCAGTTCCTGGCTTCGGCGCTGCTGGTGCCGGTGGTGCTGGTGGAGCTGGCTCTCTGGTCCTGAGCGCGTCGACGACGGTCTCTCTGAACTGCGCAAATTGGTGATTCTGGATCTCCATGAATTGCTGGAACATGGCCATCACTTGCGTGCCATCGAACATCATCGTCGGTGGAATCGGCTGAGGCGGAGGTGGTGCAAGCTGCTCTTGTGCACTGGGTGCAGACTGCTCACTGGTCCCAGCGATCGTCGTGGCGACCGTCCTGCAAAAGGAATAAACTGTTGATTGCTATATCCTATAAAATTACAATTATCCTAAAAATTATAAGTAAATCAAATTTTCAAAAAATTTTAAACATCAATAACCATAAACCATTAATCATAAACAATTTCAAAAACCATAAACCATTTTCATAAACAGTAAACCATTTTCATAAACCATTTTTATAAATCATAAACCATTAACTATTTATCATAAATCATAAACCATTTTCCCGCGGTTCCTATGCTGTGATAAGTTTTCCTTAGCTTTCGCTGGTCCCCCAATAACACTTATTTGCCTAAGTGTTATTAGGATAGGACCTGCATGGGCCACCACTAAAAAATGTCACGACCCGCTCCCGAATAATCGGATACGAGTCGGACACGCCCAGCCTTCGTCGTTGGACATGACGAAGTAAGCTGTACAATACTAAGGAAAACTCAAAGTCACAATGTAATGTAAACTAACACAGCATTTATAACGTTCCCAGAAATCACCAATATCCATCAAATGTTTTAAAAAAATACAAACTCAGCCGGAGACAAATCCGGTCAAATGAAATAATATACAGTAAATGAATCTCTAAGATACAATCTCCAAAAATAAACTGAAATAAATAAAAACTGCAAAATCCAAGCAATCACCAGCTCCATGCAATCTTCCACTCACCTGCAACGATCCTATCAGGAAAAGAGCAAAGTACAACCCTGACTAGACAATAACAATGTAGTCTGTGATCCAGAGTACAAGGTGAAACAGGAATACCAGAAAAACTAGAACATGAAATGAAACTGAACTGTGGTACCAGAAATGAAATGTAAACTGCAGGTAAAGATGACAATCAATATGCTAGACAATGAACACGGCTATCAATGTACAAGGAAATCAATCAATCAATCAATCAATATGCAATTGTGACAATTTTGAAATATTAAAACTAATGTGTGACCGGCTTAGGAGCAATCAATCAATCAATGATGCAATGAGTCAATGAGTCAATTCTACAAGGTCCGGCTTCATCGTACGTGACGTGTACGATTAGGCTATCTTCAATACCTATGTTGGGTGTGGTCACACAAAAGCTAATATTTCCCCCAATCCCGCAATGAACAATGACGCACAAGCAATGAACAAGAGTACAAGACAATCGTGTGTAATTCGTGTCCGATATGAGAACATGGCACATGAAGGTAAGACAGAAAACAAGGTACAAGTCAAGTCAGTGTACTTGCCTCGGTTTGGTTGCACGAGAGTAGTACTGCATGGTTGCAATGATTCACCTGTTATAATATTGTACAAGTTATTTAGTGTTTGAAATAATGACATTAGCTAGATATAGTTATTTATCAAATCTTTAATTAATAAACTAAGAAATGTTTATTAACATTATAGAAGATCGATATAGCTTGAAAATATCATTAATTATATTTTAGTAAGAAATCATTTGTGTTAGAAAAATATATACACAGAATAACTGCGAGTTAAACTATTTCTAACCATATTTTAGAAAACGTTATAGTTGATCAAAATACGTTTTAGTGAAAATACTCTTATAAGAAATTATTAATTTATCAATTGGTAATAAGGAAAAACAATTAATAATATTCAATATTAACAAATAATAATTATAGGCAAGAAAAGCTAACACTGCTTTTGAAACTATATAACGTAGCCTATCAAAATAATTCTTTAAGCTATATCAAAGAAAATATTTAGAAAAAATAGAACATTTGCTATTAAAAATATTTGCAATTTACTAATTATATTAATCCAGAGTTATTCAATAAGATTAGTAATAATTTAGCAAAAACAACAATTCTACTAAACATTTATACTAATAAAACATTTAAAATAATATTACAATTTAAATAGGGAGACACAATAATAGATAATTAATATGGATATTACCAAACCAGCCCAAGTCCATCCTAGCTACAAACCTTAATCCCAACAATTTAATTTACAACTAAAACTAAAAGCCCAACCTAGTTATTCAATTCAGCCCACAACCAGTCCCCTCTGGAAAATGAAATTAAATATCTAAAAGCTAACATGAACCCAGCCCAATGCTCCAGCCTGCTATCTCTAATAATACCTAACCTCTATTTTAACTCATTCCTTAAAATTCCAGCCCAGCCTTCGGCCCAACCTATACAACTGAACACAAAAATTCATCTAAAACCAATGGATTCAAATCCTAGCCCAACGTCCAAATTCCAGCAAACCCGGCCCACAAATCCAGCAGTAACTCTGTCCAGTGCATTAATACGAGTAAGGGAGAGAAACTTTCTCTTACTCATAATTCTTCACAGTACAAAACCCCATGTCTGTCTCCATTAATTAATTCATACTTCAGCAAAGCACTCTCCATTAATTCTTGCTACTGTCATCACTCATAATTACTTCCCACATTCCAACTCCTACTCTAGCACCCGCCCAAGCTATGCACAGCCGCCCAAGCTCCACGTGAACCACTCCCATTTCTTCACCCATCTATTTCTTCTTAAAAGCTCCATCAGCACAGCAGCCGAACACTACTCCCCATACTTTATTTTTCACCCATCAGTAAAGAGCGGCCGAACAAAAGGAAAGAAAATACCTAATCTATTCCTCACTGACCTCATTATTCTCACATAAATGCTTCTCCTCCTCTTCTCACAAAGAAATCCCACTGAACCCACCATTCTTCTTCGTCAACTTCACTCTTATTTCTCTCCATTCTAAACTACTCTCAGCCGGACCAACAAAACTACTTAGTCTCTTCACTCAACCAGCAAATCTACTCCTCCTAACTCGTCTTCTTCCTCTAGCCGAGTAACCCTAACCCTAATCTAGAAACATGGAGGACCAGAATGGAGATCAAGAAGGGATACGAGTAGATCAGGTCGAAAACTCACCCTCGGTCGTGATGGGGACGTCGATCCACTAGCAGTGAGCCGTCGACGACGAACTGGGATGCTGCTGGTTCGATCTAGACTGGCCGGAGAAGACGCGGTCGAGATCGACGGTTGCGACGCCGATCTGGTCACGTACAGCTGATCCCCGTGGCTGATGGAGACGTTCAGGCCAGCGGCGGCGACTCTGCGTCAACTCGGCTGACGACGGCGGTGGAAATCTCCTCGGGCTCGGCGCTCGAGTGCTGATGGCGGTGGCGCAGATCTCGAGAAGGCTCTGCAACCGAGGCGACGCTCTGCTCAAAGCAAGGCGCGCGGCTCGAGAAACAGAGGCGGTGGCGTTGCTCTGCGATGATGGTGGTGGTCGAACTCCGGTGACGACGGTGGTGATACTTCGATGAGGGAGCGGTGATGGCGGTCCTCCAGTGAGAGGAGAGAGAGAACAGAGAGAGAGAGAGAGTGACGTGATAGAGAGAGAGGGGTACTGTGGTGTCAGAAAATATTGGAGTCTGTGCCATTATATAATATATTCTTTGTGTGGGTGTGAGCTGGGAATGGCAGAATGGTGAATTAGTGTAGATCTGAGGGCAAATTCTATAGTGGCAGCAGCAGTAAATAACTATAGATCTGGGGTTCTTTTAGCATGGTTAATAACAGATTTTCAAATTCAAAATCAACAAAGTTTTTCAAACAGCTTTCCAAATCAACAATTTCCCTCCTTTTGAAAATAATTATTCCTCCAATAGTTTTTGAAAAGAACAAGACATCAATTGATAAATTTAATAGAAATTCTACTGTCAACAGGATTTCCTATTCAAAATTCTTCTAACAGATTTCAAAATCAAACAAACAGTTTTAAATGCTAACAGATATCAAACCAATATAATTACTCTCAACTAATCATGAAACTAGCTACTAAATAAATAATCAATAAAATTAGTTTTCTTAATATAAAATTCCGAAAATTATTAATATTATTATTTGAAAGATATTATTGTTACTAATAAATCAATAAATCCATTACTATGAAATTGAATACATATACATAGATATTTAGCTATAAAAATTTGTTTAATTACAACAAAACAATTCTTTTAGGTATTCCCATTAGAAAATTTCTACAATAACTCGAATCATTGATTTCAAAAATAGTATCAAAAGTACTTTTCAATTCAAATCCGAAATTTATTCTAATCGAAAATAGGTTTTCGTAAGAAGAAATATTTAAATTCAAGAAAATTAGAAAAAATCATAAAATTTACCAAACATGATTTTGGGAGTTACAAAATCTTTTTGATTTCTGATTTCTTTCCATAGATGCATTCACTTAGGGTCTCCCTAGCTGTTGACCAAGTTTGATAGGATTTCGTGGCCATTTGATATGCTTATCGGAGTGCTATGTAAAGTGTAAATGCATCAATGGAATGAATGTTAATGAATTTCAAAACTAATTACATGATTTTGTAGCCCTTGATGTATAGGTCACGAATCCCAATGACTGAGTGAGTTTGACACTGTTTTCATATCGTATTTGGGCACGGGGATGCCAGCACAGGCCTTGGACACTTTTCCTGCGACCCGATACGTCATACTCACTCGACATGACACTAGGACACGTGGGATTTTGTCAGTAGGTGAAGGCAACCTCTGACACCATGTTTCCAAAATTTGGGGCTATTTGGTTGAGAGTTTGAGAAGAACTCGAGCCTGCACTGGTTTTACGAACACTGCACACACGAGAAATTGGTCTCTGATATGCAATCGTATCACGGACACGACCACGACCCTGACACAAAATGATGATACAAACAGGAGCCCCTATACCCACCTACCCTCTGACACGAGCACGACGTGTCTAGGTGCACGTGTCGTATCCTAGATCCCTCAACACGCGCGCACGAGGCTGTGCCTCTGTACATTCCCTGATACCATGTATGTACGCGTGTATTCGACACAATTGGACACGGGTTTGGACACGAATGTGGACACTGGGTTGACATAGAGTTGACTCACCCTCTTGCCCTTCTATTCTATATATATTTGTATCTATGTATGCGTCTATGTATGTATGTATTTATGTATGTATCTATGTATGCATGTATATTATGAATTTGGGTTTGGATACCTTGTAGGACACTTGCAGACCACTTGGACATGATTTTGGACACACTGACATGTTCACACACTCTACCCCCTTCCAATTTTTCAGTTTACACTGTTTATTGGGTTTCGAATTAGTTTGTTCTTGAGTTTGGTATGCTTGGCTAATACATGTTCCAGTTTAGGGATATTAGTCCTGTTTGGGTTTTCTGTCCAGATTGAGTTTTGGTGTTCAGTTGGGCAGGTTATATAGGTTAGTTGATAATTTTAGTTATATCTTTAAGTGTATGTTTAGGTTTATATGATAGATTGGTTATATATATAGATAATATGTACCTAGGTATCTATGTATACATATTGTTCCCTAGTTTTTCCTTTATTGCAGATTTTTGAGATTGGTTGCATTGAGTTGGGGTTTGCTGCCCTCTAGTTGATGTATGTATATAGGTTGCTGATAAGTTTAGTTATATCTTGTATAGGTTTAGGTTGTATGTAATAGTTGGTTAAGTATATATATATATATATATATATATATATATATATATATATATATATATATATATATATATATATATATATATATATATATATATATATGTAAAGCTATTACATATGTGTGTCTTAATATTTATATGTTATGTTATGTTTAGTTTAGTTGGGGTTGTTCCCAGGTTGAGAGGTTTTGTTGTGTTCAGTTGAACACAGTTAACCCATAACCCCTGACAGTTAGCCCTTAACCCTATCACCTTATACACACACATTGCATTATACACGCACACTCTCTTACATTACCTTCCCTTTCCCTCTTTCTCTATATATATATCTATATAAATATGTATGTATGATATAATGTATATGTCACGACCCGTACCCAGATATTCTGGTACGAATACGTGGCCACGTCCAGCCTACGCCGTATTTGCAAACAAAAAGTTTATTCCAAACTTAAAAAGAATCGTACAAAGTACAATGAATTCTGGGGAAGTACAACTTTAGGAATCCGATCAGAAGACGATCGCTTTATCCCTTGGACTATGTGAACCTGAAGACTAAAGCCTCTGGAGAATGCAGCAGCACTTTTGCAAGAATTCTTGATCTCTGATCCCCCTTGATAATGATTGGAAACTCTATTTATAGACTTCTGGAAATAACTGTTTTAGCAGTTATTCTGATGTGCGCGAGGTTTGTCACGACCCGCACTCTAGAGTAAGGGCACGAGACGTGGGTACGTCCAGCCTACGCCGCAGTGCCGGCGGTAGAACGCTGTCCTAGGTCAACATACATCTAACAATATAACTCTAAACAGTTTATACTTTCCGAATGGGGTTGACATAGCCATAAATAAACTTAATCACAATCTAAGGAAGAGATAGCACGATATGATATAGAACTCAAGGAACTACAGATGATAAAGTAGTTTAAGATAATATCCCAGCAAATCCAGAGTACAAACTCAGCTATAGTATGAAAGAATATATACAACTCAAAATCTCTGAACAGAAGTAAAGTCTAGCTAAACAGTCTCATGACAACATAAAATAAGATAAGCCTAACTAAACTAGTCTAGGCAATGGGAGTGATGTCCTCAGCTAGAGCTGGGTCCTCCTGATAGTCCAACTCGCAAGTGTCGTCTAGGGCTGCCTCGTAGAAGGTATCCACACAGGCCTCCTCCTCGTCCTCTGCAATATTTTCAACAGGTCCAGTCAGGACAGGAGCGAGTACAGTACATCTCAACAGTTCATAGCAGGTTAGAAAATATAATCATGCAGTAAAGTAAGATACAAGTACTGAAAGAAGTGCAGTATGTAAACAGAGAGAGAACTGTAATAGAAATATCTACTATAAATAGAGACTAACACTGGCTAGTGAGTCAGAGTACAATATAGACATATAAATGGCATAGGAGATTCTGATGCTACACTATAGAAAGATTCTGATGCTACACTACTTGGATAGTATTCACATGTCTATTTCTACTCCCCCGTACCCCCAATCAATACACAAGGATCCAACTAGGTTATGTTATGATTCCATGCAAAGGCCTCCGAAGGGTGATACATGGATGTCCCATAAATAGGGATTCTAGGAGATTCTAGGATACCCAGTAAATAGGATAAGAGATTCTAGGAGACTCTGTGATCATAAGAGTATATGTCAAAAGTGATCAAAGAACCAATGAAGCATAGTGATACGCCATGTAAGTGAAACGCATAGAACATGTAGTACCCGATGCTCCCTAAGGATAACATCTCAAGAAGGGATCCATATAGTACCAATCCGTGTGACCAATGTGACAGTAACAAGTAAAGTAATTTAATACAGGAAATAATTCTAAGCAGGATATGAAATGATCAGAGAATGTACTCGCCTGGTATCTGAGTGTCCAATATGAAAGTACTGTCCGAGGAGTGGTGTCTGGCTCCTAATCAGAATAACACAATTCACAATAAGTCCCGAATGGTAAACTGAAACACTACAATGCATTCTACATGAATCTAGGTCAATTTAGACCAAAGTCAACTCTTGGTCAACTCTGGTCAACCCTAGAAGTCAAACCTAAGTCAAACTAGTCAAACTAGTCTATTCTAGGTCTAATAAACCATTCTAGGTTCTAACAAGACTAATCTAGGCTTACTAGGCAATATCATGCCCTAACAACCAAATCATAACATTACACACAGAACAAAATATCTATATTTAATACACACATATGTTGGCCCATTGGTCATATGGTCTACCTGATTTTAATAATTGATCAAAACTCTGTCTGGATATACGAAGCTAGTTGGGACATCTCAGCTTCTTGGACATAAGCAAGATTGGATATTCACTCCGTTCAAGACTGAAGATCTGTTTGCCTACTTGAGTCTGTACTTCCTATGTAATGTAATTTTTTACTTTATTTGAGTCTAGGAATATATTGTACACCGAGTCGTACTGGCAAATAGGCTATCCCCAAATTAGTTCAAAATGTTTTTAAAAATGACCTATCAAAATGTTTACAAAAAGGTTTTCAAAAAGGTTTTCAAAAATCACCAAAAACCTATTTTAAAACCCTAACCTAACCCTGACAGAACTCGGCCAGAGTTCGGCCAGAGTTCGGCCAGAGTTCGGTTGGTGGCCGTTTGATTTTTGAATCCTCTGGAACTTGGTCCTCCTGCAGTTGCGGATTTGATCGAGATTTGCTCATAGAGTTCTGTCCGAATTCTGCCCGAATTCAGACAGAGTTCTCCCTTTGGAATTCCTATAAATAGAGAAGGATTTCGATCATTTTAATTCACTCATTCACTTTCAATCTTCTCTCTATCTAAAAAGCTTTCTGCCTTCCAAAGAGTTTTCTAGAGCTTTCATTTTCAGATCCCAAGCCAGTTACAATCCTCTAGTCGATTTGCCAGTACGGTACGGTCTAGAAGTTTCTGAGAGATTGTAATCAGAAGGCTTGATTGAAGAATACCTCTTCACATTTGAAGTTGGACGAGTTCTTCGTATCAAAGCTCGCGTTGTAGAAGTTGCAAGGACTTCGTAAGAAAACTTGCGGTTTTCCTATAGTGGATTCAACTGGTAGCAAGAGTTCTACCGACTGGATTAGTCCTCAACAGAGGGATACCAGTATACATTGCTGTCTTTGCGTTTGCTTTCTGAACTCTGCCTTTACATTATTTCTACTGTGATTATATACTGTGATTGTGTTGCTAACATTTTTTTAATTAGCATTATTCCGCTGCCAACTCTATTCACCCCCCTCTAGAGTATTACGCTTTACTATATCGTTCCTACAATTGGTATCAGAGCTAGTGTTACAGGTAAAGCGAGGTAACAGTGCTATTATTTATTCATTATTTATTAGATCACAGCATATCACATGGCTACTATGAAATTCACAAGTGAAGGTCAGGCCACAAACAGACCCCCTCTGTTTGATGGTACTAACTACACTTATTAGAAAACACGAATGAGTTTCTTCTTGAAATCTCTTGATTTTGACTTATGGGCTATTGTTCTTGATGGCTATCAGAAGCCACCTCGTATAAATGTCGAGGGAGTTTTGGTTGAAAAACCCCAAAGCAGTTATTCAGAGGAGGAAAAGAAAAAGGCCAGTCTTGACGCACGTGCCATTAATGCTCTTTTTTGTGCCTTAGACAGAACAGAATTTAACAGGATATCTACATGCACAACGGCAAATGGTGTGTGGAAGCTTCTCGAAGTTACACATGAAGGCACGACTCAAGTCAAGGAGTCAAAAGTCAGCAGACTTACTCAAGAGTACGAGGCGTTCAAAATGAAGCCAAATGAAACAGTCACACAAATGTTCGAGAGGTTCTTGGATATTGTAAACCCTTTGTCCTCCTTAGGCAAAGACTACAGTAACCACGAAAAGATTCGCAAACTCCTGCGAGCTCTCACCAAGAACTGGATTCCAAAGGCTACAGCTATCATTGAAGGAAACGACCTCACCACAATGTCACTTGAAGTACTCATGGGTAAACTACTCACTCATGAACTGGAGCTACAAGATTTTGAAGAGCCTGCTCCAAAGGAGAAGACTATCGCCCTCAAGGCTCAGCACAGAAAAGCTGCTGAAGATGACTCAAAGAGCAGTGGATCTGACGCTGAAGATCAAGCTCTCCTAGCAAGGAAGTTCAAAAGATTCATGAGACATGAGAAGAGAGTCAAAGATAACAACAGCAACAACTGGTACCAAGAAGATGCTGTCTGCTATGGCTGCAAGAAGAAGGGACATATGAAGAAGGACTGTCCCATCAACTCATCATCGAGCAAGAAGAACAACAGGTATGAAAAAGGCAACCTGAAAAGATCAACGTCTCGAAAATATGCCAACACCAGCATATGGCATGAGAGTGAAGCTAGCGACTCAGAAGATAAACATTCAGAGGACGCTGCAAACATCTGCTTCATGGCAATCGATCAGGTACCTACTGAACCTGTAGAAATATATGATGACTTTACCTTTGAGCAATTAGGAGATGCCTTCAGTGACCTGATGCTTGACTACAGGAAACTGCGTAGTAAATATCAGACCGCTAAGAAGGTACTTAAAGAGTACAAAGGAGAAATAGGAAGACTTACCGACCTACTAGCTGAGGTTAGAGCTAATGTTAGTGAGTCTGGTGAGCTTTCCTCTATAAATCTCTTATTACACGAGACTAAACAGTCATCCGAAGAGAAAGACAAGATTATAGACCATTTGAGAGAAGATCTTTCTAAAGAAAAGAAAAGTCTTCAATCTGCACAAATCAGAATGGAATCACTCACATCTGATTATACTAAGTTATATGACACTTCCAAAAGGTTGGAAATTAGGTTAGGAAAACAGCCTGAGCCTGCTGCTTCCTATCCTAACACGTGTCACTTACCGAGAATTCGAAACATTCCCAAGCCAAACACTGTCAGACCAAACCATATAAAACCTTTACCCCAAAAGGTTAAGCCCAAACATGATCATAGGTATGCATTCTTCTATACTAGAAAACCCAAACCTACCAACCATGCACACCACTCAGCTTTCAACACTCGACATGCACAATGTCATTATTGTGGCCTCATTGGTCATATATCATCTGCATGTAGAATGAGAAAGCTTGTAGATTTAAATGTTTATGCTTGGATACCTAAAGCTAACAATTCAGGACCCTACAAGAAATGGGTACCAAAGGTTTCATCTGCAAACTGTTTTGTAGGTGGAACACCCTTCACATGCTAGAAGCAAATGGATCCTCGACAGCGGTTGCTCACGGCATATGACCGGTGACGCTACACTATTTGCAACACTGTCGAAGAAGAAGAAGGAAGGTTATGTTTCCTTCGGTAATAATTTAAAAGGGTATATTATTGGTATCGGTGATGTTGGTAAGTCTCCCTATCCCGTGATTAAAGATGTCTGTCTGGTTACCGAGTTGAAACATAATCTGCTCAGCATAAGTCATCTAGCTGATCATGGTTATGGTATCAACTTTAGCAAAGACAAATGTACTATAGTTGATAGCTCAACTGGTAGTACTATCTTTGAAGGAATCAGGGAAGACAATATATATGTTTTCTATCTGCTGGAAGAAGCTAACATTTCAGGTAGATGCTTAATAGCCAAAAGTGATGAGAGTCATCTATGGCACATGAGACTCGGTCATGCAAACATGGATACAATTTTAAGATTATCCACAAAGAAGATAGTACGCGGTTTACCAGACATAACATTCAAGAAGGATTCGGTATGCAGCCAATGTGAAAAGAACAAGGCTACCAGATCCACATTCAAGTCTGTAAACGCAGTATGTACTACTAGACCTCTACAATTGCTACACATGGATTTATTCGGTCCTAGCAGAGTTGCTAGCCTCGGAGGTAAATTATATGCTTTTGTAATTGTAGATGATTTTTCTAGATACACGTGGGTATATTTTTTGACACGCAAGAATGACGCATTATCCGAATTTGTCGCCTTTTGCAAGAAAGTACAAAATGAAAAAGGTTACATGATCACTCGTATTAGAAGCGATCATGGAGGCGAATTCGAGAATGCTGATTTCGAGCAATTTTGTGACACACACGGTTTCATACACGAGTTCTCCTGCCCTAGAACTCCACAACAAAATGGAGTTGTGGAACGTAAGAACAGAACTCTAACCGAAATGGCCAGAGTGATGTTAAATCAATTTAGCCTACCCAAATACTTCTGGGCTGAAGCTGTCAATACAGCTTGCTTTGTGCTCAATAGAGTTCTAATTCGACCCAAATCGAAGAAGACTCCATTTGAGTTATGGTTTGATAGAATTCCTTCAGTTTTTTACTTTAAGATATTCGGCTGTAAATGTTTTATTCTTAATACTAAAGACAACTTGGGAAGTTTGACGAAAAGGCCGATGAAGGTATATTTCTAGGTTATGCGGCCAAGAGCAAAGGGTACCGAGTCTTCAACAAACGTACCATGATCATCGAAGAATCAATCAACGTCACCTTTGATGAAATAAACCAAATAACTTTCGATGACAGTGATGAAGATCTGTCTACATCAAGCTCAACATCAGCTGAACCTGAACCAAGCTCTGCACTAGCTGAACCCCCTAGAGGAGATCCAGGAACCAGCTACCTACAGAGTCTACCGAAAAGGTTAAAATTCACAGCTGATCATCCACAAGATTTGGTAATTGGTGACATTACCAAAGGAGTAAGTACTCGATCATCCAATAGAGATATTGTTTCTAGTGTTGCATTTATTTCACAGCTAGAACCTAAATCTATTGATGAAGCATGTAGTGATAGTTTCTGGATAGATGCCATGCAAGAGGAATTGAACCAATTCGAACGGAATCAAGTTTGGGAACTTGTTCCCAAGCCTATTGATCATCTGGTCATTGGCACCTATTGGATATTCCGAAACAAACTAAATGAGGATGGTTTAGTAACTCGTAACAAGGCTCGACTCGTAGCTCAAGGATACAATCAAGAAGAGGGTATCGACTACGATGAGACTTATGCCCCAGTTACGAGATTAGAATCCATTCGAATGTTATGTGCATTTGCATGTTTTCATGATTTCAAACTTTTTCAAATGGATGTAAAAAGTGCTTTTCTAAATGGCTTTATAAAAGAAGAAGTTTTTGTAGCACAACCTCCGGGTTTCACGGATTTCAAAAATCCTGACCATGTTTTCAAGTTGAAGAAAGCCTTATATGGTTTGAAACAAGCCCCTCGTGCTTGGTATGACCGTCTAAGCTTTTTTCTACTTGACAACGGATTTTCAAAAGGAAAGGTTGACACTACACTATTTATTAAATCTTTTAATGGCAAGCTACTTTTAATTCAAATCTATGTTGATGATATCATATTTGGATCCACTGATGAATCTTTTTGTCAAGAATTTTCTAAGTGTATGCAGAATGAGTTTGAGATGAGCATGATGGGAGAGCTGAAGTTCTTTTTCGGATTGCAAATCAAACAAACCGACAATGGGACGTTCATTAATCAAGCCAAATACACAAAAGATTTGCTAAAGAAGTTCGATCTGGACAATGTCAAACCTATTGGCACTCCGATGGCAACTTCAACAAAGCTTGATTTTGACGAACAAGGCAAGCCAGTCGACACACGTAAGTATCGAGGTATGATTGGTAGTTTACTTTACTTAACTGCTAGTCGTCCAGATATAATGTTTAGTGTTTGCCTGTATGCACATTTTCAAGCTAACCCAAAGGAATCACATCTGACCGCAGTTAAGCGTATCTTCCGATACCTTAAGGGCACTTCTTCTGCTGGCTTGTGGTATCCCAAAACTAAATCCTTTGACCTTATTGGTTATTCGGATGCAGATTTTGCTGGATGCAAGGTTGATAGAAAAAGTACTAGCAGTACATGTCATTTCTTAGGCAAGGCTCTAGTCTCTTGGTTTAGTAAAAAGCAAAATTCTGTAGCCTTATCAACAACAGAGGCTGAGTATATCGCCGCAGGACGTTGTTGCGCTCAGATTTTGTGGATGAAACAAACCCTAGAAGACTTTGATTTGTTTTTCACACATATTCCCATTTTCTGTGATAACACTAGCACCATTAATTTGACTAAGAATCCTGTATGTCATTCTCGTACTAAACATATCGAGATTAGACATCATTTTCTTAGAGATCATCATCAAAATGGAGATATAAATCTTGTGTACATAGATACTGAAAATCAATTAGCTGACATCTTCACTAAACCTCTAGCGGAAGATCGTTTCAATTATTTACGTCGAGAATTAGGAATTTTGGACGTCAATAATATTAATTAATTTTATTTTATGATTATATATCATTATGCAAAAACTGTGTTAGAGACAAGCTAATAAAGAGTCTGTCTGTCACCACAACTACGGTTGAAGCGAAGCGGTACTTAAGAGTTCTCCGGTGAACCTCTGCCAGCTAGGACAGTACTCCTACAGGTAATTTGAGACAGTCAATGTGTAACGACATTTAATTCATAAAATATTATTAATTATGTTATTTGAAGACTAAAATAACTAATCTTTGAATTAAATATTTGTAACGAGTCAATGAAAAAGAAGTAGCAAAAATCAACCTGAAAGAACCCTAGGCGAATTCGGCCAGAACTCTGACCGAATTCGGCCCGAGTTTGGTTGAGGGTGTATGTATATATATACAGAACCCGAGAGCTTCTTCTCTTCCATTGCTTCCAAACTTTCAAACAGCAGCTCCAGCCACCCGAAACTCCTCCAAACCCTAGGTATTCACCAACCCATTGCTCCCTATCTACTTGGTGAAATCCTTCCAAATTTTGGAATCGTGCGGAGATCGTTCTTCTCTACAACATATCCAATTTTTGTGAGGTATAACTCCCTCTCTCTCCACCTCTCAAATTAGTGCTTTTTATTTCAATGGCACCTAGATTTAATCCGTCTAAGAGGAAGAAGACCACTCCTAGTGAGGAAGGGTCCTCTTCGAATCCTCACACGGATTCTTTGTTTTCGCCGGTCCAAAAGAGCGACGACGCTTTCGATGGGTTCTTCTTTCAAACCCTCGATCAAACTTTATTATGGTACGGTGACTTTTCCACCCGATCCATATGTAGCGGCGCTCCGGTTAAATGGACGGTATTCCCTGATCATCGTCACTTATTTGAGGCATTAGGGTTACACTTACTTGTTAAACTGTGCTTCCCAATTGCTACTAATGCCATTAGATTGTTCTATTGCAATCTCGTAGTTAACACTTTTGACGTGAGCACACGTGTTGGAGGCATAGACATTGAGTTCAATGATGTCCTCCTAGCGGAGATTCTTGGTATTTCTAATGAAGGTGAACCGCTAGTTGATATCACGGAATTCGATTTCCCCGAAGGCACTACACTCACGAGTTTCAAAACGGAACTCTGTGCACCTGACAGAGTACGTTCTGGAAAGTTCAAGGCTAACAACCTGAACTTGTTTAACTACGAATTGCATCGCATCATCTACTCTACTCTTCTTCCAAAATCCACTTCCAAGGATGATGTGACTTCGCTTGAGCTGTCCGCCATGTACCATCTTATCAAGGGGATTCCTTTTTCCGCCCCTAAGACTATTATTCAGATGATGGGACGTTGTCGTGCTAGAGATCGAAATCTCTCTTACGCGATGATTCTCCCTCGTATCTTTCAGCGATTCGAGATCGATCTATCGACTTGTACTCAGGACTCTGAGCCCAAGTTACTCCAGCTTTCTCGTCGCAGCCGGACTGCTTCAGCTCCACCTTCTGCTCCTCCTAGTGCACCATCTCCACCATATCAGCCGTATGCCATGACTTTTGAGGGCATACATCAGCATTTATCAGCTTTGCATGTCTCGATGACGGATATGGCTCGCAAGCGTGAGTTCCGGGATGTCACCCGTTATCAGGCGATGGCAAACTCCTTGGCTGATCTTTGGTTCGCTCAGACTGGTTATTCAGCCGGTTCCATCCCTCGAGATCCAGCTTTTTTGGGTTACCGCTGTGAGGATGAGGTTGTTCATGCCTACTTCCAGCCAGGTAACGCCTATGACTGGTATCGTGCACCTCGAGATTACGTTGGTGAGTTCTATGCTGGCGCCCCTACTCATCCTACTGGCGCTGGTACTTCTGGTGCTGGTACTTCCGGTCATGCTGGCCACACTGCTGATGATATTGATGAGGATAGTGATGATGAGATCTGATTTGATTATTAGTGATATTCTATTGTATACTTGGAAATGCTCCAACATTCCAAATTTTTATTATTCACTTTTTATCAGTACTTTGTAGTTTGCTATCAGTACTTTTTTATCTTCATGGACATGTTTTTGATGTTTCATTTATGACATCTCAGTTTATTTCAGCATTTTGTTTAAGCACTATCTCTTTATACTGCTTCTCCATTTTAAACTGCCTGTGAAATAGCATGCCTGAGATTTCTTTTATGTTTTTGAATCAATACATGCCTGTGATGATAATTTATAGAAACATTACATGCCTGTGATGCTTTTTCTCTAATTATTATACTATACTTCTTTTATTTTCTCGCTATTTGTTACTTATGCACTGATTGCGGGGGAGTCTTCTGCATTTAATGTGGGAGAGCCTTCTCTTGTGCAATTATTTTGCTAAGTGACAAAGGGGGAGAAAATTAAAAATGATCTAACATTTTTTTTTGAGTTAAATACAGGTTATGAACAATTTCTATTTTTTTGATATTTTTGAACAAAGCTTAATGTTATATCATTCATAGTTTGTCAATTATCAAAATGGGGGAGATTGTTGGCCCATTGGTCATATGGTCTACCTGATTTCAATAATTGATCAAAACTCTGTCTGGATATACGAAGCTAGTTGGGACATCTCAGCTTCTTGGACATAAGCAAGATTGGATATTCACTCCGTTCAAGACTGAAGATCTGTTTGCCTACTTGAGTCTGTACTTCCTATGCAATATAATTTTTCACTTTATTTGAGTCTAGGAATACATTGTACACCGAGTCGTACTGGCAAATAGGCTATCCCCAAATTAGTTTAAAATGTTTTTAAAAATGACCTATCAAAATATTTACAAAAAGGTTTTCAAAAAGGTTTTCAAAAATCACCAAAAACCTATTTTAAAACCCTAACCTAACCCTGACAGAACTCGGCCAGAGTTCGGCCAGAGTTTGGTTGGTGGCCGTTTGATTTTTGAATCCTCTGGAACTTGGTCCTCCTGCAGTTGCGGATTTGACCGAGATTTGCTCATAGAGTTCTGTCCGAATTCTGCCCGAATTCTGACAGAGTTCTCCCTTTGGAATTCCTATAAATAGAGAAGGATTTCGATCATTTCAATTCACTCATTCACTTTCAATCTTCTCTCTATCTAAAAAGCTTTCTGCCTTCCAAAGAGTTTTCTAGAGCTTTCATTTTCAGATCCCAAGCCAGTTACAATCCTCTAGTCGATTTGCCAGTGCGGTACGGTCTAGAAGTTTCTGAGAGATTGTAATCAGAAGGCTTGATTGAAGAATACCTCTTCACATTTGAAGTTGGACGAGTTTTTCGTATCAAAGCTCGCGTTGTAGAAGTTGCAAGGACTTCGTAAGAAAACTTGCAGTTTTTTCTATAGTGGATTCAACTGGTAGTAAGAGTTCTACCGACTGGATTAGTCCTCAACAGAGGGATACCAGTATACATCGCTGTCTTTGCGTTTGATTTCTGAACTCTGCCTTTACATTATTTCTACTGTGATTATATACTGTGATTGTGTTGCTAACATTTTTTTAATTAGCATTATTTCGCTGCCAACTCTATTCACCCCCCCTCTAGAGTATTATGCTTTACTATATCGTTCCTACAACATAGATATAACTATATAATCTAATATAGGAATATACATATAGGCTATCTATGAGATATCTCACATACATATAGGATACATATATACATATACATGTATAAAGAGAGGGGGCACTCAAGTGTGTGTGTCACATGAATGCAAATGTGTGTGTGTGGGTATGAGACATACATGAGGGTGTGTGCAATCCTGAAACATTGTGACAGTGCAAGAGTGTATGTGTAAGAGAGAGTAAAAGTGTGTGTGTGTGTGTATTAAAGAGTGAGGGTGTGAGAGAGTAAACATGGTGTCAAGTATGCATGCTACTGTGTGTGAGTGAGTGAAATGAGGCATGTGTGTGTGTGTGTGTGTGTGTGTGTGTGTGTGTGTGTGTTACAAGTGAGCTATGAAAAGTGTGAGAGAGTAATAGTGTAACATGACAGTTGTGTATAAAAATCAGTGAGTGTATAATAGATATATGAAACAGTGTTATAGGAACATTGCAAAACAGTGAACTGTATACATACAATGAAATCTGAATTTCTAAAACAGTAAAGAAAGGAATGGGGTCAATTCCAGTTTAGTCCAAACATAATTTCCAGTTAAAAACAAAACCCCAAAATTAGTTTTAACAGTTAACCATTTCCAGTTTTATGCCTAATACTTCACTCTCAGTTTTTGAACCCAAAACAGTCCCAAATTAATCCAAAATTGACATACTGTTAGTAAACACATAGGTGAACATATTAGAGCTTTAAAATCATGCAAATAACAGTGTTTTCCAGGTTAAAATCGAAGCTAAAACTCATACTGAAAATCTAGAAAAATAGGAACAGTGAACTGTTAATGTAGGTATCAGGAATTAGGGAAAAATGAGAATTAATCTACAAAATCGAGTTAAAATAATGAACTAATGGTTGGTAATGTATCTACATATTGTGTACGTGTCCCACAACGAGTTTGTGTCCACCCAAGTGGACACAAACGTGTCCAATCGAAACAAATATGAAAACAGTGCACAAACAGACCACTTATCGTGCACGTGTTCACAGTGTCCGTGCACACGACACGACACGACACAACCCACGTGGTCATGTCCAAGTGTCAACCAAGTATAGGGCTTGGGCTAGGACACCCTGTCACGTGTCCACGATACGCGTGCGTGCGATACGACACGCGTATCAGTGCTCGAAAACGACTGAACCCAGTTCAGTGTAAATTCGATGCACGCTTTCGTGCGTGTCCAACACGACATATAAGGGTCTGAGACTCGACACATGTTGTGTCAGTCATGAGTACGACCCATGTGTCAAGTGTCGCATGTTGACGTGGTGTGTCCTGTGAGTTATGGCCCCCGAACAGCAGGGGATCAAACCTGTGTGCGCGCGCGTGTGGGCACCGCGTGTCCCCCGAGACCCAACACGACACGAAAACCTCACACAGACACTGAAAACCCATAAACAATATCAAAACCCTAAATCCTATTCAAAAAGTTTGCACAAAAGAATCAAAATGCCCTTTGAGGCATTTCGACAAACACTTATGAATAGTGACTGATACGTGTCCGATACGGACACGTACAGTGCTCAAAACCTAGGGTTACCTATACCTACAACTAGGTTAGGCCTAGGGGTCCCTAGATGTGGAATAAAAACAGTATTTCATTGAGTATTATGGAAGTTACCTATGGTTGCAAAATCCTCAAAAAATCCCAATAGAGAATGGTTCTCCAAGCTTCAAAACTCCCTCAAATTATCCTAAACCTGTGATGTGACTCCACAAACAAAAGAGGAACAGTATTTAGAGTGCTATGGAGGAAATCCCAATGAAAATAGACCTATATTGAATGATCTATGGAGAAATAAAGTGAAGGCTCACCTTGTCTTGAGGAAAGAATGATAAACTATAGGAAGGAGGCTCAAATCCCCAAAATAATATTATATAGGGAATGGGGACAAGCCTTGGCCGGCCACTAGGTTAGGTTAGGGTTTCTAGGTTGCATCCTAGGGCTAGGAATGAATCAAGGGTATTGTGTGGTCTAGAACAAAGGGCTATTTCCTAGTCTTAAACAAACTCACTTAACTTAACTAAACTTGACTTAAACTATAATCCAACCCATCTAATTCTCAAAGTAGCTAACTAAAATTAGTTATGACTAATCTAGGTTAGGTCCAATCTAGGTTAGGCTAACCAAACCACATGGCAAACAATTAACTAGGATTTAATCACACCATTTAAATAATCATTAAAAATTCCTAAATAAAATATATAAAATTCAAATAAATTCTAATAAATTCAAATAACCCCAAAAATGTCAAAAATACCCTCACACTAGAAATATGGTAGTGACAAGGTTGAACTGCGCCACTTCAGGTTACGCCAACTTTCATTCAGTTACTCGAACGTGTACTAGATGTATTTAGACGCGTGGTATCATATGATTGAGAGGTACATGGTCGTGTACAGAGTAGTGGATATGTTTTGATAGATTAGTGGCATGTACGCCATGTCATCCTGCTTTAGAACATAAGTTGCCTCAATTTTATTAAGTTGCGCGAGCTTCAGTCAACGAGTCAAACTGCGCTTGATTGAGTTGCGCCTAGGCGCAACTCAGTGCATAGGCATGTGGCAGCATTTGAATGTATGAGGAGAATTTGTTCAGATTGTGTCTAGGCGCAACTCATAGAGTTCACAGAACAGCTGTTATCAAATCGTCTCGAGCGCCATGCTTTGCGAGATTCGAAGAGATTTTCTTCGTTTATCGTGCTGTCAGTTGTCAGTGCGGTCAGTTAATGATGGCAATTATTTGTCAGGTGCCATGTAGACTTTGGCGCAATGTGATTGGGCACAGTCTGATATATGGTGCAACCTGATCAATGGCGCAGTTTGATCTCTGAGCTTCATAACTGGGGTACAGCTTGATTTTTGGGGTGCAACTTGATTGATGAGTAGTAAAAACATGGCACAACTTGATTTTTAGGCTCTACAAGACCCCCTTCAAAGTTTTTGAATTTTGAAATATCACAAAACTTTGAAATACTTTAAATTATGACAATTACCGAGTCAAGTTGCACCTATCTCGCGCAGTCTGTTGCAAGCTGTTACGATTTTTCATGTGCAACTTAGGGTGACTATTAGGATTCTGTCTTTTGGCTATAAATAACCCTTGTTTAACCGATTGTAACTCTTTACTTTCACTTTAATCTTCTGAGAGAATTATTTGAACTTTTGCAATCCTCTTCTCCGACTATCTCCTCGACGACATGGCCCCCAAGAAGACCACTGCTGACAAAGGGAAGAACATTGCTGAAGCTTCGACCCGTGCTCTGCTGACCCGCGCGTCACAGTACTTGCCGCCCTCTTTTCGACGAGAGACATCAAACCCAGCTCTGGAAGGTGATCAAGAATGAACAAATTGGACCTATGGAGGATGACTTAATCTTTAATTGACTTGTGCCCCTCTTCTTAGAGTGTTTGGCGTATCACAAACTCTGCGACACCCCTTCTTAGGGTGTGGTTGCTTTTTTTGAGCACTGTTCGTTCTTACGAACTGTGTTGTGCATGCAGATGTGCAACTCAGTTGTTACGCAATCAAGAATATTGCGCAACTAAGTTGTCGCGCAATCCAGTGTATAGCGCAACCTGATATGTTGTGCAACTTAAGTTTTTTGTAGCACCATATGTCGGGTAACTCAAGTTGTCGTGCAACTCAGAATGTTGCGCAACCCAGAATGTTGCACAACCTAAAATATTGTGTAACCCAGAATGTCGTGCAACTCAGGATGTTGCACAACTTGATTGTTGCGCAACCCAGGATGTTGCGCAACCTAATTTTTTACTCTTTATAAAGTTGCACACTCTTATTGCTTCTAACTTTTGTTCATGTATTTCTTTGCAATTGATCTCAGGAAAGACCCTAATGTTGAAAGATTTGCTTCAGCATTTAATGTCCCGGAGTACAAGAAGAATTTATCTCATGTCACATTCCCTCAGTACGATGGTCCTGAAGCACGAAATACCATCCTTATGGCCCAAGAAAACCAAACCCTGCTAAGCTTAATGAACAGGGAACCTCTAGAAAGTCTGGATAGTGTGGTCCACAAGAAACCTGCCTTCCTATTCGGGGATGCCATCAAGAAGACTTTCCAGCCCAAGACAAGAAAAGAGGAAAGAATATTCAAATGTGAAGACAAAGTCATATACCTCATAGAAATATCGAGGTCTATGGCTTTATCTCAATATGAATTCGCAAGCTATCCCAGAAGAATGTAAAGGGATCTGACTCCAATCCAGCAGGCAAGAGTCAGAAAAATCTGTTATAGAATGGGTCCGAAGCACAAGGACCTCTTTTACAGTACTTATAAAAAGTACAACACCCACTTGAGAGGTTTGAAGCAAAGCTGTATTCCTTCCGAGGATTCCTCTCTGCTCCTTCCGGTCAGAATACCCATATTTGCAAATACATTCGCAAAGGCTGAAGGAAGATATCCAGACCGCAGCATGCATATGACAGGTCTGGTTAACCCAGATATGAAGCATTGGAGCAGCTTATCTATCTGGATTTTGGATCAGTTCAAGGACAGGCTCCTCGATTTAGATCTTTACAATGCCATTTGGACTACAGTATACGGTATTCGCCAGAACGCTTATATGTTTCTGGCTTTAGTGGAGAGATATAACGAAAGCACTGGGACTTTCATGACCCCCATGGAGAAATAGGATTTGCTCTCCATGAGATGGAATATCTCTCTCATCTACCAATGGACGATAATCCATTCGAAGAGTATGTGCCCACAAATAATGAATTGGATACTATGGCGGAAGAGAATCCTCAGATGATCGTCGTCTTCCAGGAACTATTGTGTTACTACAAAATCTGCTCGCGCTTCTACAAAAGTGCCACTGCAGGTACTTGTTATACAACCAAGTGGATGCCGTACCTTTTCCTGGGTCATGTACGGAAGGACAAACCACTTGATAGTCAAGCCTGTGCTCCTCGTTTCTTTGAACCTTTCAGTCAAAGCGACATGCAATATTTGATGGAGCAACACAACCATGGAGATATCAGACTGGATGAAGACTTGCATCCGTTCAAGGCTGGCGACACCTTCTAGAGTTATCTCAGACAGGTTTACAGACCCATGTCCAAAGAGGCCCAGCTAGCGGGTTTTTTTCTTTATGGATGCGACGCTTCATAGTTCCAGGAGCCAGCACAGTTGACAGGTTCCATCGGGGCGTTCTGTTTGCTGCAGTACGTCTTGTTTTTGGATACAAGATGGACCTTTTATCAGCAATGACCTGCCGCTTGAATGTAGGGCTGCGTTCTTTTGTGCAGACCATGCTCCATGACAAGGCGGCGAGGCAAGACTTTCCTCGCACCGAGATACCTTTCACCTATTTATTCGGATGGCTATTACTTCACCATCCCTGTTTGATGAACCCTAATATGGGAAGTGTTAGCGGAGATTTCATCAGAAGCTACTCCAACGCTCATTGGCAATACACTGCTCTTTCAGAGTGCATATTTGCATTGAATCGTGGATCTGGATAGAGATTTCAATGTGTTCCGCATCTTCATGGATACGAGACTATGCCTCCACAGCTGATGGATCTGAACGTAAAATCACTCCGTCTCAGTCCACCCATCTTTTCATGGCTGCAGACGATCCGTCCATCTCACTTGGTCTACAAATTTGAGGAAAAGTGCTATTTGGAACCGTACTTGCCAAGTCGATTTGCACGGCAGTTCGGCTATGATCAGCTTCATGTGGGTAACGCCACTACTTGCCTACAGGCCAAAGGTTATCTGATCGATGGGCCTAGGGCTTGGAGATATTATAATACCCGGGGTACGAAAGCTATATTTTCTATGCCCTTCAATCTTCAGCAAGGCCCACGTATGTTATATACATACGCAAACTTCTACACTTCAGCAAATACATTCACTAAAAGCTTCCATCCTGCACATTGCTTTGCAAGTGAGAAAAAATCCAAATTGGAGAAACACACTGCTCACTCTTTTTGGGATACAGAGGACAGGGATCCTGTAGATCCACCACTGGAAGCTTCCATTTTAAGGAATTATCCAGATGAAGTTCAAGATCCTCTGGATGTATCCTTAAAGGTACGGAAAGAGAAATCCCCTGCCAAGGGGTTAAAGAAAAGAAAAGCTAAAGAGACGACGGCCCTTCCTCAGCTGGATAGTAGACCTGTCTCACCAAGGGCTCCGGAGAAGAAGAAAAGGACGTCGTTGGTTATAAATGAACCAACGACTACAAGAACGACTCATTCTCAGTCAAAACAGATGCTTCTCAGTTCTTCTTCTGGAGAAAAGAAAACCACTCCTTCTTCTATACAGAAGCAAGGAAGAGTCACAGAAGGAGGAACGTCTACCACTTTGATCGATCTGGAGGATGATCGCACCGGAGCTGCTGAAGAGCCAGTTGTATCATCATACAGAGAAGTCTGGAGAAAACTGGTAGCTGCTGAAGATGTAACATCTCAGGATGGTAATATCAAGATTTTGATATACCCTAATATATAATTTTTCTCTCAAAGATGTACATTAAATTGATTTCTTTCTTTGTAGTGGCTACTTCAGCGGATGTCCAACCTTCTACCACTACCGTAGAAGCCTCGAGGTCAGAAGCTTTGGTGGTACGTATTCCGCCAATGTACTTGCTGCGGCGGGGATAACGGTCCCTTCACCAACCCCATGACTCCAGTGACTATCTCTCCAGTGAAGGATTTGATACTACAAGAAGAAATGATAAATTCTCTAAAGGTGCAAGATCCTACTCATTCTGAAGAGGACCGGGTGATGATTGATGCCTTAGCCGATTGTGACTTTGGTGATGAATCTTTTGGTGATGACTGACATAACACTACTAAAGAGGAACAAATTTTAGTGAATGTGCCACCACCTTAAGAATTTCCATCTAATGAAGGCCAATCAACTCCTGAGGATGAAGAAAATCTGGTTATCGATGAGGACATGCTAGTCCCAGGACCGACGAGCCCAGAATTTCTAAAAAACCCGAAGCTTCTGGAGTGGTAGTAGAATTAACAGATCAAACTCCAATCACTCTGCCACTTCAGACCGAATCAGGGGCTGGAAGTAGCCAAGCCACGATGTCTGCGAACACCCTGTCAAAGCTTCAGCCGGAAACATCCAAACCTTTTGAGACTCCCCATGCTAAGCCCAGCTCTTGTAAATTTCTAAACATGGTCTATTTATCATAGCTCCTTCAGTATTGTATATTGCTTAAACAAATGACTTTTGTAAATTGCAGAAGGACCTTCCGGAACTATAGCAGGAGAGGGGAGCTCTTCCCACATTAGTGCCCAAGACGAAATGCCTCCATCTATTAAAGCTGTAAAGACTCTAGCAGAAGTGGTAGCCACCCCAGGTGCTGCAGCAACTAATAAGTTCATGGTGGCCTCCTTCACTAAAGTCTTCTTTACATCTCTGGAGCCTTTAGTCCACCGAGTAGTGGAGAGAGGATGTTCCATTTAGTACAATCAGAACTCCCTCTTTATTTTT
This sequence comes from Iris pallida, assembly GCA_029216955.1. Taxonomy (NCBI): domain Eukaryota; kingdom Viridiplantae; phylum Streptophyta; class Magnoliopsida; order Asparagales; family Iridaceae; genus Iris; species Iris pallida. The sequence goes on along the minus strand of JANAVB010011858.1, from coordinate 47,982 downwards.
GATCGGTGGCATCCGCAGCCAAGGAGACGAGGCTCAGGCTACCTTCTTGAAACACATTTTGGATGAGCTGGAGGGATCTATTAAAGCTTATAAGAAGCTTAAAAGAGGGGATATTGAGCAGCTAGTAAACATAGAATATGAGGCTATGGCTCGAGAAGCAGAGACTAGTAAACCCAATTTTGAAGCATTTTTACTGGCTTTTACTAAACAATCCTCTGAACTGGATATCCAAATTGCTGATGCAGCTTCTATTGCTGAGAGTCATAAGGCTAAGGCTGTAGATGAAGAGAAGAAAGCTGCTGATCTGGAGACTAAAATTACCCAGCTTTAAGCAGAGCTTAAGGCTATCAAGCAGGGTATAAAACAAGAAACTCAGCTACATCAAGCTGCTGTTAACCAAATAGATGCTCTGAAGCACCAGCATGAAGAATTTGACCACCTTTAAAATGAATAACTAGCACGTCAAACTGCTGCTCTGCACCCATTCGATTCCGAGTCAGGAAGGGTTGAAGCTAGGCAGCGGGTGCTAGATTCTTGTAATGAAAGAGCCCAAGTTTTGAAAAAATGAATTGTAGAACTGATCACTTACTCTTCAGAGTAGAATGATCAAAACTTGTTATCTTTTTCATTATGATGTATCTCTTTTTGAAATAGAAATGAAATGAGAAAATTTTTATATGGTTCCATTACTTGTTGCATATCTTGTTATAGATATAAGTAATAGAATAGAAAATATATTCAGAGGTACTGGACATGATATATTTTTTGATTAGAAAATAACGATATTTATTATATCTGCTTAGAGGTAATGTGGACATGACAAAATATTGTTAGGGTTATATACTAAAAACATCACTTTTGTAGTAACCTTATTTCCTTAAAATTTTGAATAAGAATCATATGGGCAAATGTTTGCATATTGTATTTGTTGCAAGTGTTAATGCAAATGTCTGATATTCTATATATGGTGTGTGGTGTCACACAGAAGATCATATTATCAGTTTCCTATGGAGTATATAAATAGTTCACAACCTAGATAGACTTGGACAATCTATTGGAAAGGTTGTAGTGTAATCTGGTATTAGTCTATCTTGACTATAGGTTTACACGAGTATACTTATGTGTATTGAACAGGACCACTTGAGGTTGTTCTCTTTGTACTGACTACATAAGAGAACAAACACCTCTGTTATTATGGATGCTTATGCTCTTAATTCGGATATAATAACAGACATGTATATGCAGTGTGCATTACTTTGACTCATGAAAGAGTGAGATTCATTATGAATCAACAACCTCTATTAATTGGGTAATAATATTGTATGTATGATGGGCTGTTGATTATAAATGTAATCCATGTTCTGATACATCGTGTTGATGATGTCCCCTTAAGGAGCTCATAAGGATTATCATGTAAACCCTGCAGGTGAATTATATCTGACATGAAAAATAAAGTTGAGCGGTACTACTTAAGGATAAAAGATGTCGAATCAATATAGTTGTCAGTAACTTAATTTGATCGACGGACATACGATATCTTAACATGGGGAGCCAAATGAGCATATAATAAAAGGAGCCCACTGTTTGCCATTAAAATCGTTTGATTGCAAATCTTAATACAAACAGAACAGTATTACAATATAGGACTTAGATGTAGTCCTAGGAGTACACTTTTGTTTACTCTGGGTCCTTAGTGCCAATGGAGCGAGTGGTAATGCGTTAACTCTGTTGACGGGCTGACGACGGTTATCGGTTCTCTGAAGGTGTAGATTGCTCTGGGTGCTGGAGCTTGCTGAGAGGAGGAAGACGTTGAGTGTCTGTATCTGCCTCTCTGGTGGTACGTTCCTTTGAATCTGTCTGTGTGTTGTCCGTATGTCCCTGGAAGAAGGAAATGATCCCTCTATTTATAGCTGGACAGGTTGGCTGCTCATACGCGCATTCGTAGGATGTGCCGGTACGTGGGGACGCCACGTGGGGATTGCTGATAGGGGCGCATGGATGATGCGCCCTACTCGAGGGGTTGAATTCTTCATACTGCAGTTGTGAGCCGGCACGTAGCAGAGGAGAAGATCTTTCTGTTGCTGAAATCTTGGATGAGTTGAGTCAAAGGACACATGTCGTCGACTCATGGCTCGGAGATCTTGGATCTGATGGGGGGGATGATTTGGTGGGATGCGCCTTGGATTGGGCACATGATGAGATTTTGGCTCGTGACCTTTAGGAGTCACGAGCGGTTCTAGGCGCATGGCTTTTGGGGCACATGCAAGCGACTTTCCTTCTGTCTTTCGGGATCAGAGATCAGTCTGGGGCGCATGGCTTTTGAGGCGCATGTAAAGCTTCAAGACTCTTCTTCTGTCTTTAGGGATCAGTGAAGGGTCTGAGGCGCATGGCTTTTGAGGCGCATACGGATGGTTGGGTGGCCACGTGGCAGTAGCCTTCGGGGTGAGGTCATGATGATGCTGACGTTGTAGACGCTTCATTTTTTGCAAAAGCTGTCAACCGTTTAGACTTGGGAAGGCGTGCTGCCAACTCTGTCAGTTCAGCATTTAATGTTGGTGACATTCGATGGACGGCTGAGTGGGCGCTTCGGTTGACGTTCCACTAGGCATATGGGGATGTATGGGGGCGCATCCCCTGTGATGCGCTCGGTACAGGGCGCATCTGTTTGGTGTTTGAAGGGGTGTGATGCACTGTCCAACTGGCGCATCCGATACGTCTTTAATGATGCGGCTGTTTCGCTTCTCGAGTGCCTTTAAATAGCCGTTTGGCTGAAGTCGAGGCGTCCGGTTCATCCATTTAATGTGAGTTCATTGCTCGGAACTCGGAGAGCCATCCACTTGGCGCGTGGGTTTGATCTGCCCGGCCTATAAATAGTAGTATAGAGAGAAGGTTTGCTTCTCATTCCCTCACGTATTTCCGACATGAACTTGAGTATTCGGGTGCACTCTGTTGACGAAGTGCTCCCGAGGGTGAATATGAGACGCCATGTCGTCGTTGATACTCTTGAAGGTGACTGTTACATCCAAAAGACGGAGTCGAGGGCTTCTGAGGCAGGCGGAAGGTGCCTGTTGCATCCAAAGATAGGGATGCTCGGGCCTCGTCTCCGTTGTTTCGGAAGAGCCGTAGATCGGAATGGCAGTGCTAGGCTCTCTCTTCCTTCAAAGTGGGGGCTGCTCACTCTGGTTGTGTTGAAAGCTGCTCCTTTAGCCGTATTTCGATCACGGTCTTCCTTGGTCTTTGGAGGCTCTTTCGAAGCCTCCCCTGGCCACAGATTTACGGTGCACTTCTCTTTCTTGGTTCCAGCCAGAGGGTTAAATGCTTTGTTTAGTCGAAGCATTTATCAGGTGACCCTGGCTGGAAGAACGACACATAACTGTGCTGCTGAAGGGATGCACATAACTGAGTTGGATGCACATAACTGAGCTGCTGAAGAGATGGTGGGATGCGCCTGGTTAGAGGCGCATGACATCTGCTGCGCCTAACTGGCAGCGCATGGTGACTGCTGTGCCTATCTGGAGGCGCATGGTGGCTGCTGGCTGTAGCCTTAGGATCCTTCCTTTGTAGAATTCTCCTTTGTACAACCTTTTCTCGACATGTAATAGACTTTTGTATATAAATAAAAAGTCCTTCTTCAAATGTCTATAGTTACTGACTTTGCTGTTTGAGTTCTGGCGCATGTAGTATCTGGCGCATGGTCTTTCTGGTTATGAAATTCTATGCTTCTACAAGACCCCCTTCAAAGTTTTCAAAACTTTTGAATAAGTTTTGGAATACTTTGAATAAGAAGCATGGCGATCAGGGCGCATGACTGTTGGGGCGCATGCCTGTTCGGGCGCATGCTTTTCTCAGTTAATGAATATGATAATGCCTCGGAAATCGAAAAGATTAATGATGATTTTTGGTTTTATCTGCTGTTATCTTCACAAGACCCGAGGCGACGGCTGAGATCACTCGTCATCGGTTCACGCGTACGACCACGGCCTATACATAGGTGAGAGATGGAGAGAAAGAGAGTTCTTCTGCTCTGTGCCTTTGCCTCCTTTAGAGTTCTTCCAAAACCCTAATTTCTTCCTCTTTGATAGAATGGCTCCCAAGATTCCTCGCGGTGGTGCTAAGGGAAAGGAGCCGGCGGAGTTCGCCGACGAGGATGCTCCTGCCACCATTGCGACTCCGGCCGACGTTCGCCCCGGGGTGACGGGTGGGTGTCGACTTTTGCTATCTAATATGCTCTAACTTTCTGCTGCCGATGCGTATGGGCTTCTGTCCTTGATACGCTGAGGTTTTATCCTGCCGACGTGCATAGGTTCAGGCCTTTATCATGCACCGAGGTTTAGTTTGCTGACGCGTATGGGTTTTATACCCTGATGATGCGCCGAAGCTTTCGCTGACGCGCATGGGCTCATACCCTGATGATGCGCCGAAGCTCCAATACTGACGCGCACAGGTTTACGTCCTGCTGATGCGCCGAAGCTCCAATGCTGACGCGCATGGGTGATGAGCTGAAGCTGACGTGCATGGGTTTATGCCCTGACGCTGCGTCAATCTATTTGATACCTTTTGTCTTTTTGCCTGACTCACTTTTGTTGGACCAGTGTCGATGACGATCCCTTTGTTGAATGAAGTCCTCTTGGATGCTTCTCTTTACCAAATGGGGGTTGATTTTGATGAGGCGGTGATCAACCCTGCAAAGGATGCTATCTTACAGAACCAACCCCGAAAGAGAATGCTGCAAATCCAGAACCAGTTGCCACTTTTCCTCCAGAGTATGATGGAGAGTGGTAAACTGAAGTCTGCTGAATCTGAAGATATGACTTTCTTAAAACCTGCCTTTCTGTTTGGCGACCGACTAATCTCTTCTGAAGCGAAGATACTGAAGATCAAAGAGGACTGGTTCTTTACTGCCAAAGGCATGGTTCTATACACGAGACAGGTTGACCGCCAGTTGCCGCTGACGGCCTTTTATCGTTTAGCTTCAAAGAGAAGGATGGATTGGGAACTTACTCCTTCTCAAGGAGGGGCCTTGGGAGGTACCCTTTCGATCGACGCCTCCTCGAACCAGCGAGATACTTTGGCTTCTTCGTGAGCCGGTTCCTCGTTCAGTTACCGAGCCTTGCGTCCCGGGAGCCTCTACAGTGAAGTCCCAAATGACACATTTCCTTTCAGTGCCCCGACCTTTGCAAATCGGATGCTGACAGCGAAGATCATATACCCGACAGGTGGCTTTAGAGTAGAAGGTTGTTGTCACTATATTCCAAGGTGGGACGAGTTGACCACTTGGGTGCTTTCAAGGTTCAAAGTTGAGCTTAAGGAGATCGAGTTGACAGCCGCCATTCGGGCCACGCAGGCAGGCGTGGATCTCAATAAGCCTATGTTCCTTGCGCTCTTGGAATTATTCAATGCCCATACTGGCAGCTTTTTCACTCCGGTGGGAGAGTTGGGGTTGGCTCTTCATGAGATGTACGAAGTGTCTAGGCTTCCTTGGGGCTCGGAGCCGTACGAGGAATATTTCCTGTCAAATGAGGAGATCCAGGTTCTGGAGGATAAGAACCCGGAGATGATGGCTGTATTCAAGGAGGTGACGAGCCACCATTATCTGATGCACCGGAGGGATAGGGGCAAGACCCAGCCTTATGTAACTGCTTGGAGGGACTATGTCTTTAAGCAGGATTTGGCGGATCCTTCGAGGATCCGGTTTGCGACTCCGCAGGGACTGAAGCCCGCGGAAGTGACTTATAAAATAAGTCGGCTGGACGAGAGGACCCCACGTTCGGATGAGAGCGGCAAGGATGCATATAGCTGCTTCTGGCACTGTGGGCACCGGATGTCATCTAAGGCAGTATTGACAGCCTATTTGATGATATGGCTCCGGGATTACGTATTTGCAGGTGGATCCGGTGCCGTAGAAAGGGTACATCGGAATCTCATTTTGCCTGCCGTGAAGTTGGCTTTTGGACGACCCTTAGCCCTCCTCCTCGCGATGGTGTGCAACCTGTTGCGCGGTTTGAGGTCTTTTGCTGATGACGTGATCCATGAGAAAGGTAACAATGACAACTTTCCCCGGGCCGAGCTGCCTTTCCATTATCTTATGGGGTGGCTGATTTTGCATCATCCGAACGTGATGAGTCCCGGTCCGGAAGAGGATCATGTTGAAGGGGATGCTTTTATCCGCCGCTTCTATAAGAGGAAGTGGTCATACACTGGCGTCCCCGTTTGCAGGAGAGTCTTGTCCTACCTTCAGGGGTGGGAGATTGTCAAGGTTGGCCCGATCTTCAAAGATTTCGAGGCCGACCAAGATTTAGTTGACTCTGGCAAAGATGCGGTCACTTTGCCGAAATAGAGTTTTCGTTGGTTGCAAAGTATCCGGCCTTCTCATCTGGTCTACCGCAACCAGAATAAATGTTATCTGGAGCCATATCTGCCAAGCCGATTTGCTCGTCAATTTGGCTATACCCAGCTAATGTTGCGGAATCCCAGTAGCAGTCTAGGCTTCGTCGGGAGTTTGCTGGATGGAGCCCGGGGATGGCAGTATTATAACGCTGGATGCACTAGCGTTAAATTTACTATGCCAGTCCGCAACCCTCGGCCGCAGATTCTGTATCCGGCCGCCAAGCTGTATTGCATTATGAATGCTGCGTCTCCTAGTTATGACAGGAAGACTAGTTTCATCATTGGAACTCAGCTGGAGGCCATGGCGAATATGTTGATGGTAGCCCGATCATATCGTCCCCTAGAATTGGTAGGATATCGGGCTGCTACTGCAGCACCAGTGAGAGATCCGTCTGTTGGGAAGAGGCGGGCTGACACAGAAGCTGGTTCTTCTGTACCGAAGAGGTCGAAAAAGACGTCGACTGCAAAGGTTACGGAAGTGCCACTCGTAACGCCAACGGGATCAGTTCCTGCTGAGGTAAGGAGTGCTTCGCAATTCTGATTTATTTTGTCATTGTGGTGACTTATGCTTTTCTTCTTGCAGGGATCGTCGAAGAAGAAGTCCCGTATTCAAAAATCGGGTACTAGTAAACCGAAGGAGGTGGCAGGCTCTTCTGATGAGCGCATTCCACCGATGATAATGTCTCCCGTAGAGGAGGGTCCCGAAGACGTTCCTGCGGAGGTTTTAGCATCTCCTGTCTTTGAGGTTGCAACAAATTTCGGGAAGGTACCGTCTGCCGTGGAGGCCTTGGACGTTGAGGGTCCTACGGACTCGAGGCATCCTGATGATGAGGTGGATTGGAGTTCGTCGCCTTCGGATGACGTTGCTCCAGAGCTGCAAGAGTCTGTTGCGGGGGCAACAGATATGATTGGGACAGAGGAGAGGGTTGATTCCCCTCCTTGCCATGATGAGGGGAGGTCGGCTATATCATTGTCGAGTCTTACCCCGGCTTCAACCGTGGAAGTTGAGGCGGCTACCGATCAGGAGGTAGCGACAGATTCTGTCCCTGTTGAGGGACTTGAGAAGGATGAGACCCTTCTGCCGGTCTTGTCTCCCGGGGCGGGCCAGGAGATGAGTGCTGATTTCCCCGTTCTGCCGGGGGAGGTACTGGTCGCTGATAGGACATTGGGAGTAGAGGAGGTGGCCGTTGACGTCGGTGGTCCCTCCGAGTTTGAGAAGGGTAAGGGTGTGGAACCCTTTGTTGCCCCTCCTACTTGGGGTACTATTTCGACGCCTGTGCAGGCTTTCTCTGTTCCTTCGGCTCCTCAGGCTAGCAGTCCAGCCCCTGTTGATGAAGAGCCCATTGATGCCGAGGTTCAAGCCTCGCAGGTTGAGGTTGGCGGATCTTCTTCTGGTCCGTTAACTATAGTAGCTCCTCCAACTCCTGCTATGACGCCGCAGGTCCTGGCGAATGCAGACGAATATATGAAATTCCTCGTCGAAGGGGTGTACAAAATGCTGCAGAAGGGTGTATCTGCTGTGATGGATGCCAACGGGAGTTTTGCGACGGCAAGAGCTCTGGCAATGCCCTGTATCGAGCTGATCCGCATTCACCAAGGCCACGACTATATGGCCGAAATTCTGGAGGTTTCGGTGATCGAGCTGGACGAGCGGCTTACGGAACTTTAGCGCATCCAGCGAAACGACCTCTCCGTCCTGATAGATGCGAAGAAGGGGAAGCTGATTGCCGAGATCGAGTCTTCCTACCAGGCCACTGTGGGCATTTGGAAGCGCGAGGTGGCTGAGACTGAGGCTGCGGTAGAGCAGTTGTCTCAGTCCATGAAGACGATGGTGGAAACTCGAGCTGCATTGGATGCTAACATCGCGGTGATCGACACCCAGATGCGCTGCCTTGAGGACCAACGGGCCCGACTCCAGTTGGATGCCGAGCGTGTCCGGGCTGAACACACAGCATTCAAGAAGGAGGAAGCGACTTTTACTCAGCGGACTCTTGCCTTGGCGCAGCAGCGACAACAGCTTGATAAGAAGCATGAGAACGATACTTCCGCTGGGGCTGTTGAATTGATGCGTCAAGAAGCTGAGCGACGAGTCCTGGCGACTGTGGAGGCCCGTACAGTCGACTTAAGACTTCGAGTCAGGGAGCTCTCAGCCCACCCTGGGGAGGTTCAGGGACTGTAACTTTTCTCTTTTTTTGTGTTCTTTTGCAACCCTTCGCTGGGGGATAGTGTAGTTTTTGTACTCTCTCTTTCAGAAAAATAAAGAAGTACACAACTTTTTGTGATGTGTTCATTTTTGTTATTATGAACTTGGTGATTTGTGTGGACCTATTATCTTTTGCGCACCTTGGTTTTTAGGCACAGATAATAAGTTTGGAGGAACCAACATGTTTGCTCAGAGGTGATGTGGACGTGGCAATCATTGGGTTCAAAATGATAGAATCTTCCTACTCAGAGGTATTATGGACGTGGTAGGAATGATCCTGGGGGATACGCTGAACAACTCAGAGGTGATGTGGACGTGGAAGTTCTGCGATCAATGTACGACAACGCAGGGGTTGTTTGTACGAGATGTTTACTCAGAGGTAATGTGGACGTGGTAAACATGAAGGGTAGCATCGGCTTACGTAGCATAAGATTCCGCTTTGTAGGGTGTAGAGGAACAACTCAGATGTGATGTAGACGTGGTTGTATTTCTACTGAAGGATGCCACGGAACAGCTGGGTTCCGAAAGCGTATGAGTTTGTGGAAGGAGATTGTGTGTGAGCCCGATGATTGGACCCACAGGTCCCCTTTTGGGAAAGTACATGTCTGAAGGTTGTTAAGAATAGTACTTCTTTAGGAACTTGCCGTTGATGGGCATCATAAACAAGTCCCCATTGGGTTTGGCGAGACGGTAAGCACCGTTTGAGTATACCATCTCAATGATGAAAGGTCCTTCCCACTTGGGCTCGAACTTTCCTGGTGTCTTGTGAGTTAACACCATTGGCCTTTTGACTGCTAAAACCAGGTCGCCAACTTGGAAAGTCCTCTGTTTGACCTTCTTGTTGAAAGCCTGTGATATACGGGCTTGGTAGAGTTCGATGCGTTGTTGAGCCAGTAGACGCTTCTCATCGAGTGCCTCCAGTTCCCGCAGACGACGACGTTGATTGTCTTCTTCTGTGAGTTTGTTCGTTATTGCTACGCGGAGTGAGGGTATCTGGATCTCGAGAGGCAGTACTGCTTCACTCCCGTAGACCAGGAAGAATTGTGTGTTGCCTGTTGGGGTCTGTACCGTTGTGCGGTAGGCCCAAAGGCATTCGCCAAGCTTTTCGTCCCCGTCGCGTTTGTTGGATGACACGACTTTTTTGAGCAGCCTAACGATGGTCTTGTTGAACGCCTCTGCTAACCCGTTTGCAGCCGGATTGTAGGCGATGGATGCCACATTTTGAATGCGATTCTTGTCACAGAACCTGCTAAAAATGTGGCTGATAAACTGAGGAACATTGTCATGAATGATCCGCCGGGGTACTCCGAAACGGTAAATGACATGGTGCTTGATAAAGCTGACCACCCTGGAGCTCTTTACTTCCGCCAGTGGGACTGCTTCTGCCCATTTGGAGAAGTAATCGGTGATGGCCAGGATGAAGCGGTGTCCTCTTGATGAAGGAGGGGTGATTGGTCCCACAATATCCATGCCCCAGGCTTCGAAGGGCCAGGAGGCGACTGTAGGATGTAGCGGTTCAGACGGTGTATGTATGAAGTCTGCATGAAGTTGGCATGCGTGACACTTCTTAGCATATTCAACAGCGTCGGCGGCCATGGTTGGCCAGTAGTAGCCCATACGTTGCAGTCGATCCTGCAACTTAGGACCGGGTTGATGAGCTCCGCAAGTTCCGTCATGAGCTTCTCGAAGAGCTTCGGCTGCTTCTTCGTTGGACAGACATCGAAGGAGGAGCCCATCGAAGGAGCGTCGGTACAGCATTTTGGTAGCTGTATCGTAGTAGAATCGAAGAGAGCGTCTCCTGACTGAGACAACTTCCTTCGGGTCCTCTGGAAGGATTCCGTAGACAGCAAAGTCGATGAACGGGAACCTCCAGTCTCGGACATTAACACCAGTATTCGTCGGCATGGTGTGAGCTACTCGCAAGCATAGGTTGTCTCTAAGACAAACCAAGTCTCGGCCAGTTACCGTGACATAGTGTTGAGTCCCAAAGGGCGCTGCCAATGAGGCTGCAAGGCCAGCCAGAGCGTCAGCCTCCATGTTTTGTAGACGAGGTACGTGTTCGATGAAGAACCCGGTGAAGGTTGAAATGATGTTCAACGCAACTTCATGGTAAGGGATCAGATCCTCATGGCGAACCTCGTATTGCCCCCGAATCTGGTTCACGACAAGTTTTGAGTTACCGTAGGCTTCCAGATGGTCCACCCCCAGCTGTTGTGCGAGTTGGAGTCCCATGATGAGTGCGTTGTACTCGGCAATATTGTTGGAGCACGGCTTCGAAAGGGAGTAAGCACGCTGGATGACCAACTGATTGGGGGAGACTAAGACTACCCCCACTCCTGCGATGATTTGGCCTTTGGGGCCTGTTCTTGAAGCGCCATTGAAGAACATCCGCCAAACGGAGCTCCCTTCGGTGATGTTGGATTCTTGGACCTCATCCGGGATGTCTTCATAGAGTCTTGAGGATTCTGGGATGGGGTGTGCAGCTAAAAAGTCAGCCAGAGCTTGACCTTTAACAGCTTTTTGCGGGACAAACACCATATATATGGTGTTAGCAAGATCGCCCATGTGGCTAGTCGGGAGTTTAATGATCCCGGCTTCGTCATGAGGACTCTGAGTGGATTGACTCGGGAAATGACATAAATTGTCTGGCCCGAGACATAATGACGAGTTTTCTGGATGGCAAACACCAAAGCCAAGCACTCCTTTTCAACAGGGTTGTACCGGTGTTCGGCCCAGATGAGCGTTCGACTGAGGTAGTAGATTGCTTGCTCATAGCCTGTATCGCTGTTTTGAGCCAGCAGAGCGCCAAGAGAATGATCCATGGCACGGACGTAGAGGAGAAATGGTTTACCGGCGACAGGTACCACCAGGACTGGTGGGCTCGTCAAGTAGGCTTTGATGTCGTCGAAAGCCTTTTGGCACTCCTCTGTCCAGACATAAGAGACTCCCTTTTTCATGAGCTGAGTAAAGGGTTGACATTTACCGGAGAGGTTTGCTATGAACCTCCGGATGTATGCCAGACGTCCCTGTAAGCCCCGAAGTTCTCGAAGATTCTTCGGAGGGTCCATGTTGAGGATGGCTTTGGTCTTCTCGGGATCAACATGAATGCCTTTCGCCGTGATGACAAAGCCCAAGAATTTGCCGCTAGAAACCCCCAGGAAGGATTTAGCGGGGTTCATTTTGAGCTGATGTGCCCGCATGAGATCGAAGACTATCTTCAAATCCCGTAGGTGATCTCCTTTGAGGCGGCTCTTGACTGCGATGTCGTCAACATAGCATTCGACTGTCTTGCGAAGATATTGACGGAAGATGGTGCTCATAGCTCGTTGGTATGTTGCACCGGCGTTCTTCAAGCCGAAGGGCATTACTGTGCAGCAGAAAATGCCCTTTGGAGTCCTGAATGACGTATATTTTGCGTCGTCGGGGAACATCTTGATTTGATTGTAGCCTGAATACCCGTCCATGAAGGACATGCGTTCGAAGCCACATGTGTTGTCGATCATTACATCGGTGATTGGAAGCGGAAATTCGTCCTTCGGGCAAGCAAAGTTGAGGTCCCTGAAGTCGATACAGACTCGTATCTTCCCATTCTTCTTGGTGACAGGTACGACGTTGGCTACCCAATCTGGGTGTTGTTCCTCACGGATGAAGCCGCTAGTCAAGAGTTTGTCCACCTCTTGATCGATGGCATTCATGATGTCCGGACGGAAACGTCGCTGTTGTTGTTTGATAGGTTTGGCATCAGGTAAGATGTTCAACCTATGCATTGCGATCTATGGATCGAGTCCTGGCATATCTTCGTAGCTCCAGGCAAAGACGTCGATATACTCTTTAGCCAGCTGGATTAGAGACTCTCGGTCCTCTCCTTCTAGGCTTTTGCTGATGAAGATGGGTTTGGAAGAAGATCCGCTCCCGAGGTCGATCTGCTCGACTTCGTCTTCGGTGGGAGGTTCACGTAACTCAAAATGAGACTCCCATTGTTCTCCTAGGCGTTGAGCCCAGGGTTCTTCTTCGAAGGGTTTCGGCGCTTGGTCTTCGCCTTCACCTTTTTGAGGTTGTGCTGACGTCATGTTAGCTGACAGCACTTTCCTGAAGACTGATCCGATACTGGTATCAGAATCCCAAGTCGACGCTTCGGATGAGTGGGAATGTTCTACGTCTTATGCGTCTGAACTCTCTGGAGTTGATGGCGGTATGACATAGCCTATCCCCCGTCGAGTTTTGTTGTAGTAGTCTTGCGGCTTTCCTTTGGGTGTTAGAAGCTGGAGAGGGAGACGTCGACCTTTGCCGTAGTTTAGGCCTTTGTTGCTTTTTAGGTCGTAGCCCATCTTTTGGATGATGTGCTTTGCCGTATCCGTGTACCGATAGACTTGTACTCTGCCGGTATCAGGTTCTGGCTCGAGTGGCGGGATGTCTTGATGACGCTCGACTTTGCCCAAAATGATGGATCCTTCGTCTCGGCTTCGTGGAGGGGCTATAAAACAGACTCCTTGAGACGGGACTACTCGACTTACATGATGGATGGTCGTTATTTGTGTTTGCAACGACCGTAGAGCGTTATCTAATGTATACATGGCATTCCAGTGCGGAAGACAAGAATAATTAAAAGACACTCTATTATTGATAAAATACGAGATCTTATCCCGTGGGATTACATTGTCTAAGGAGGGTGCATCTACATCAGCAGAGATATATTCGCCAAGCTCCTCATCTGTAAGCACTGGGGTCGAATCAGGAGAATCTACCACAGCTTTGACTTTGGGGTTTGAGAGGGTTATGTGAGCCCTCTCTGGCATCTTGGATGACTGCGGGGGCTTGCCCTTAAGACGCACCTTCAAAGGTGCCTCAACTGCACCACCTGTGAGTGGTGCCTTCCCCTATAATTTTGCCACCAGGGGAGCCGATGTTTGAGGCGGCTTTCGCTTGAGGCGTATCTTCAGGGGAGCCTCAGGAGTCGGTGCTTTCCCTGATAGTTTGATGTTCATTGGAGGCGCCTTCTGGGGTGGTTTACCCTTCAGTCGGATCTTCAAAGGGGCATCTGGATTCATCTCAGGCTTCGTGTCCGGCTCGGTTGCCGTCTCTGCCTCATCATCAGCATCGTTGGCTTCCTCCTCGTCAAGTGGCTTGTACAAGTCGGAATCGGTGAAGTAAGCTTCGATCCCTTTGAAGGGATCGATGTCTGCGAACTCCGTCCGGATGACGCCGTTGGTGGATACATATTTCATGCATTGGTGGAGCATGGAAGGTACTACCATGTACTCATATAGCCATGGTCGGCCGAGCAGGATGTTGTAGTTGACCTCGGCATCCACCACATAACAAGTCACCTCAGTTTTGAGGTTGCCGATGTGACATTTCAGTCGGATCTTGCCCAGTGGTTCACTTTTGCTGGCGTTGAAGCCACTGATGGTTGTGTTGGAGGGCGCCAGCCGGTACATTGGGATCCCCAGTTTTGATAGCAGCGCCTTCGGAATGATGCTGAGGGAAGACCCCGGATCGATCTGAATCCGGCTCACCTTGACTGAACCGATGTACCCTGTGTAATACAGCGGTCGGTTATGTCGGTGGTGCTTGAGCAGCATGTCTTGTTGGGTGAAAGTTATATTTGGGATAACTTCATCCACACAATGACAGTGCGCACAAGTAGTGGGGAGGTCTTCAGGCTGCTTGACCTGACTGAGAAAGGATTCGGCGTCCTTCAGAGCTTCGCAGAGAGCTTTTCGGGAGTCTTTGGAAAGACGCAGGAGCTCAAACAAAGACAGGCGTACAAGAGTACTGGCCAGTTGTGCCAGTATGTCAAAGTTGTGGGGCTTGGCTATCCCCGAAGCATTCTCCTTCCGTAGAGGTCTGTCGAAACGAGCCTCCACCTGCTTCTGTTTATTGGCTGCTGAGGGTTTAGACGGGCCCTCTTCAGGGATGGTACCGGGAGGCACCATCTCGGCGGCAGCTTCGCCGGGCTGAGCGTTCTGTTGTGCACGTGTCTGTACTGGAAGTGCCTCTTCCGTTGAAGAAGAGACTGTGCGGCAAGACTCGATCTTCCTGCCTTTTGATTTGGAGGTAGAGCGTACCTCCGGTTGAGTCACCTCGGAGACGAGGTCGGGGTAAACCCAGAGGACCTCTCCTCGAGATGTGGTGAGTGGGATGAGTCCACTCGCATTGTCATGGGTAGGTGGTAAGTTCACCACCTCCATTGTCGCCTTAAGGATGGGGACGACGCCATCTTGTGTGGTAGTCGGTGGCAAGATGCCGAACTGAAGTGACACCACATTGGCTGACACCGTCTTCTCTTCATAGTCGACGGAGATTACATCCGCATTGATCATGCGCTAGATGTAATTTTTGAGGACATAGCAGTCCTTGGTCGGGTGTCCGACAAACCGATGGTAGTGACAGTACCTCGGGTTGTCCACTTTCCCGACTTCATCGGGCCGCTTTGGGTCCGGGAGCTTGATCTTGTCACCCTGCTTTAGTATTTCAAAGAGTTGCAGGGTGTCTTCGTCATTGAATGAATACACCTCCTTGGGTCTCGGTGCCAGTGGAGGCTTCTGAGTAGGCACAGATGCGCCTTTCGAGGCATTAACAGTCAATGCCTGTTTCCCCTTTGCTTCTCGTCCAGAATTGTTGGCTGCTGACCTTTTCCCCTTATCATCAAAGGCGGGAAAGCTGACACCCAGAAGACGTGCATTGGCCGCCTTCTTTTCTGCGGCTTCAGCTTCGATGACCAGGGAGCTCCAGTCGGGAGGGGGAGTAGAGTTGAGCCAGAGCTTCACTGCGGGCAGCATGTTCATGCTGCAAGAGGAGAGGAGCGCATGTTCTGGCATGCCTGGAGGTAGCCTGAAGCAGGCTTGTCGGAAGCGTTCGATGAACACCCGAACCGTTTCTTTCTCCTTCTGGCGTATTTCTATGAGAGATGCCATCGTCATGTCCTTCCTGCCGTCGTAGAAGCGATCGAGGAAGAGGCACGTCAAGTCGTCGAAGGACGATATAGAATTGTCGGGGAGGCTGCAGTACCAGTCGTACGCCACCCCTTTTAGGGCCCCAACAAAGATGCTGGTGAGGAGCGCGTCCTCCTTTGGAAGATGCCCTGTTTGCGACTGGAAATATGTCAGGTACCGACACGGAGAGTCCTTCCCATCGTACGGCGTGAGTGTTTGTGGTTTATATTTTGGAGGATAAACCACCTTGTTCCACTCGAGGGATAAGGCTGGGGAATGCCCATCTTGTGGCGCTCCTCTTGCCTGTTTTTGGACTCGAAGCGCTCCCGCAAGTCCTTGATCATTTCGACCACATTCTCCGTGGAGCTAGGAGTCGGGGAAGGTGGTATTTCCTGGAGTGGAGCGTTTGAGGGCTCCGACGTCCGGGGTGCTTCTGTATCTGAGGGTGCCCGTTGAAGGGGTACACTCGACTCCCCATTGACTCCTGGGTCGGGACCGATTGAAGGTGTTCTGGTCAAGGCCGACCGAATATCTAACTCTGCTTGAGTCAGTGCTTGTATAGAGGTAGAGAGGGTTTTGAGTCCTCCCTCTAATGAGTCTATGCGCTGGACAATATCTTGCGGTGGCGCATCAGACTCGGAATCACCTCCAGTCATGTATACGGTCCTGACACAGCCAGGAGTGGATGGATTGGTTGAGGATTCGCTCTCGGCCTCACTTTCATGTGGGGGAGTCACCTCTCCTAGTGTTTCACTTTGGCCACCCCCAGCCACCTTCTGGAGGTCATTCTCGACGGGCGCATCTGCAAAGGCTTGATTGCCCTCAGCTCCGTCTTGAAGGGCCTCTTCGTCTCTACCCCCAGTTGTGTCCTGGGGGAGATCCTCGTTTCGAGGGGCTTCTGGGAGGCTGACTTCGCCTCGAGGATGAAGATCCGCCGCAGCTGTGCTTTGGATATCTTCGCCTTCGGAAGGAGGCTCAACAAGGGTCTGACTACCCCCGGCTAATAACTTCTTCCTCGACCGAGTACTTTCGAACACTCCAGAGGTCGAGACAGCTGCCTTGGCTTTCCTCGGCTGGCTTTTGGATGAAGACGAGGAATTGCCAGTCGCCTTCCTGAGTGATGAGGAGTTGGAGACCACGTTGCATGAAGCAACTCTTGGTTCCTCTTCCGTTGACACCTTCATCCCGAGACGATGTGGGAGGGGTGTCGATGATTGCAGCCGCTGGAAGACTGCCTGCCTTGGTGGTACTGCTGCCTTGCAACAGCAGTTGACGGTGACCATCGCACAAGTATACCCCGTGAGAGGTGCATCGTGCCTGTTGGTCGACTGTCCTGACCGGCGCTTGTGAGTGATCACGTTACGCAGGTCGTTGGAGGAGAGTGCTACCTTCACACCCCCTTCAGGCACATGGCAAGGCCAAGCGCCGGGTGGACAGGTGAGTGCTGCCCCCCCTGATCTGATACCAAGCAGGCATCACGATCAGTAGTGGGGGAACAACAACATTTGAAGTGACTTGAACGGACCTCAAACGCACAACCAGATGAGGCGCGGGAGTTCAAGACCACTGAATTGCCTCACTCGACTTGGTTGTGCATGCAGTAGATGCGCCCAAGTGAGATGAGGACTTTGAAGATCGGCTCGTTTTTGGTTCCGAAGCACCTGAGCCGACCTTGTACAGCTTGCCATCAGTAGCGCGCATGATTGTGAGCGCATGCTTTTGGCTTGCTGCTGGCATAGCACGTTTGTGGCGCATGGCCCGTGCCGTCTTGGATTTCTTTGTACTAGCCCGCTGGGGTGCATAGTACTCAGCATCCAAATTCTCCTCGCCATTACAGCGAGTGAGTCTGTCAAAGACAGAGACTTTTTGTAGCACATCAGAGGTGATGCGCGGGGCATTGGCTGCGCCCCTGCTCCGTCGACGCATCTTCCTCGCCTGAGAGGGAGATGGCTGGGGAACGTGGTCAGCTGCACGCTTCCCCGAGAGATGCACTGCATCAGCGGGCGCACCTTGGTTGCTGAGAACGTCAGCAGGAAGGAAGGGCTGGATTGGCGCATCCCCTTCAGTGCTGGTGCCCGAGGCGTCGACTTTGCGCACCCAGACACGGCGGGTCTTCTTCGACTTCGGCAGCCGCTTCGAAGGACTCGCACTTCCTTCAGAAATGAACTCCTCGTACGCCTATTGATTGAGGCGCACGACCAGCGTCTTGTGGGAGGAGCCCACCTTCACGTCGTCGGCCTGTGACACGACTTTCTCGGAAGAGGAGAAAGATGTCCCCAGCAGAGTCGCCAGCTTGTTTGCCATTAAAATCGTTTGATTGCAAATCTTAATACAAACAGAACAGTGTTACAATATAGGACTTAGATGTAGTCCTAGGAGTACACTTTTATTTAATCTGGGTCCTTAGTGCCAATGGAGCGAGTGGTAATGCGTTAACTCCGTTGACGTGCTGACGACGGTTATCGGTTCTCTGAAGGTGTAGATTGCTCTGGGTGCTGGAGCTTGCTGAGAGGAGGAAGACGTTGAGTGTCTGTATCTGCCTCTCTGGTGGTATATTCCTTTGTATCTGTCTGTGTGTTGTCCGTATGTCCCTGGAAGAAGGAAATGATCCCTCTATTTATAGCTGGGCAGGTTGGCTGCTCATGCGCGCATTCGTAGGATGCGCCGGTACGTGGGGACGCCACGTGGGGATTGCTGATGGGGGCGCATGGATGATGTGCCCTACTCGAGGGGTTGAATTCTTTATACTGCTGTTGTGAGCCGGCACGTAGCAGAGGAGAAGATCTTTCTGTTGCTGAAATCTTGGATGAGTTGAGTCAAAGGACACATGTCGTCGACTCATGGCTCGGAGATCTCGGATCTGATGGGGGGGATGATTTGGTGGGATGCGCCTTGGATTGGGCGCATGATGAGATTTTGGCTCGTGACCTTTAGGAGTCACGAGCGGTTCTAGGCGCATGGCTTTTGGGGCGCATGCAAGCGACTTTCCTTCTGTCTTTCGGGATCAGAGATCAGTCTGGGGCGCATGGCTTTTGAGGCGCATGCAAAGCTTCAATTGGAGACTCTTCTTCTGTCTTTAGGGATCAGTGAAGGGTCTGAGGCGCATGGCTTTTGAGGCGCATGCGGATGGTTGGGTGGCCACGTGGCAGTAGCCTTCGGGGTAAGGTCATGATGATGCTGACATTGTGGACGCTTCGTTTTCTGCAAAAGCTGTCAATTGTTCAGACTTAGGAAGGCGTGCTGCCAACTCTGTCAGTTCAGTATTTAATGTTGGTGACATTCGATGGACGGCTGAGTGGGCGCGTCGGTTGATGTTCCACTAGGCGTATGGGGATGTATGGGGGCACATCCCCTGTGATGTGCTCGGTACAGGGCACATCTGTTTGGTGTTTGAAGGGGTGTGATGCGCTGTCCAGCCGACGCATCCGACACGTCTTTAATGATGCGGCTGTTTCGCTTCTCGAGTGCCTTTAAATAGCCGTTTGGCTGAAGTCGAGGCGTCCGGTTCATCCATTTAATGTGAGTTCATTGCTCGAAACTCGGAGAGCCATCCACTTGGCGCGTGGGTTTGATCTGCCCGGCCTATAAATAGTGGCATGGAGAGAAGGTTTGCTTCTCATTCCCTCACGTATTTCCGATATGAACTTGAGTATTCGGGTGCACTCTGTTGACGAAGTGCTCCCGAGGGTGAAGATGAGACGCCATGTCGTCGTTGATACTCTTGAAGGTGACTGTTACATCCAAAAGACGAAGTCGAGGGCTTCTGAGGCAGGCAGAAGGTGCCTGTTGCATCCAAAGATAGGGATGCTCGGGCCTCGTCTCCGTTGTTCCGGAAGAGCCGTAGATCGGAATGGCAGTGCTAGGCTCTCTCTTCCTTCAAAGTGGGGGCTGCTCACTCTAGTTGTGTTAAAAGCTGCTCCTTTAGCCGTATTTCGATCACGGTCTTCCTTGGTCTTTGGAGGCTCTTTCGAAGCCTCCCCTGGCCACAGATTTGCGGTGCTCTTCTCTTCCTTGGTTCTAGCCAGAGGGTTAAATGCTTTGTTTAGTCGAAGCATTTATCAGGTGACCCTGGCTGGAAGAGCGGCACATAACTGGGCTGCTGAAGGGATTCACATAACTGAGTTGGATGCACATAACTGAGCTGCTGAAGAGATGGTGGGATGCGCCTGGTTGGAGGCGCATGACATCTGCTGCGCCTAACTGGCAGCGCATGGTGACTGCTGCGCCTATCTGGAGGCGCATGGTGGCTGCTGGCTGTAGCCTTAGGATCCTTCCTTTGTAGAATTCTCCTTTGTACAACCTTTTCTAGACATGTAATAGACTTTTGTATATAAATAAAAAGTCCTTCTTCAAATGTCTATAGTTACTGACTTTGCTGTTTGAGTTCTGGCGCATGTAGTGTCTGGCGCATGGTCTTTCTGGTTGTGAAATTTCATACTTCTACACCCACAAACATAATTTGGGATTAGGGAGGTAGTGCAACAATAGCTCATTAGTGGACCGAGCTATTGTTAATGGGCCTGGATTGTGTGTTCGGGCTGAACACGGGATATCCAGATCCGTTAGGAGGCCTAACCCTGTAGGAGCGTAAAAAGTGCTTCACAGAATAAGTCAAAGTGATAGATCATTCTACTCAAATTGTTCTACTTACGTCGCAGGGAGGTTAATTACTTTACGCCCAAGGCAAGTCGCTTTTTACGCCTAAAGCAGCCAGGGTCAAGATAATGATTTTTCGCCTAAGATAGGCTAACCCTCTTTCTATGCTGGACAAAGCTGTCAAAGTCTCGCATTTAATGCAAAGTCTGACATGAAGATATTGATGATGGCATATACCACAGATTTCGAAAGGATTTGTTTTATACAGAGACCAATGTTGTCGTTTAGTATGTGGACTGAGCTACTTACGCTCACACTATAGCTTCTTTTACGCACGGAGATTATATGAGATTTTACGCTCGAAAGTCGACGTGCGCGTAAAGTCTATTTGGGCTACTTTATGCTCAAGGTTATTTAATAACCACTTTACGCAGGAAATCTATGACAGGGCTGTTTTTACGCCTAGTCCACTGCTTTACGCTCAGAGTACATTGGGGTTGTTTTACGCCCTATTCTTCTTCATCAGTTGAGAACGTGGTCTGCCTACATGGCTTTCATGCCACACATCTCGAAGAACGTGTGTACGTGCATCCTATTCTTACGGAAATGATGGGACACGTGTCAACATATACAGAGGATGACTTCGGTCATGGGTGACAGTTGTTAGCGTAAAGATGAAACTTTTGCTGAGTTTTTACGCACAAGAGCCCAAGTCTATAAATAGACTTATTTTCTCATATAACAGACACACAGAGACAAGAGAAAAGACAGAGAGATTAGAACTCAGAGATTTTTGATTCTCTAGAGCATTCTTCTTCAACCTTTCTTTCAGAACAGAGTGAAGCAAAGCAGGAAAGCATTCGGCCTCGCCATCAGTGCCCAAGTGCGTCGATACCTTTCTGGTGACTTAGTTCTTCCAAGTTGTTCATCTTCAAGCAGCGATCTTCATCATCATCGTATGGTCCAAGGAACAAAGTGATCATTTACAGATCAGACTTCTACAACAATACTTTCCCAGAATCAAATTTGTACTTCTTGTACTCTTCCTCGTTTTATTTCAAAATCCAATTTCCAGGCATTTTGTTAAGTGAAACAAAAATGACGACTCTGCTGGGGACGACCTTCTCCTCTGACGAGGATGCAATTGCTCAATACGATGATGTGTCGGTTGGATCGACAAAGAAGACTCTGGTTGTACACTTCGACCAGACTGCTTATGAAGGGATGCTCCGAACTGGGGGTGGTTCTCGCTACTCCAATGTTCAAAAATCTCGCAAAGCACGAAAAGTTTGGATTCCTAAATCCAAAATAGCTTCTGATCTCTCTGTTGCTGCTAGTGGCAAGGGAATTCTTCCCACTCCTGTCGTAGGGGCTCCCATTCGTAACGAGGCAGTCCTTACTTCAGAGTTGCACTCAAAGTGTGACGATTTATCTCCCGTTTGTAACGGTAAAGATAATCAGGTTTCACTCCCACTGCGTAAGAACCAGGTTTTACGCTCAGTGGGTAAAAACTAACTTTTACGCTCAGTACATAAAGATGAGTCTCCCATTTGTAATGGGGCAGACTCTAACGATTGTGCTTCTGGGTGTAAGAATCCGTCTCCCGTCGGTGACGTGGTAGGCTCAAATAAATTACGCTCCTCGCGTAAAACAAAATCTCCCGTCTGTGACGTGGTAGATAACCAATTTTTACGCTCTACGCGTAAAGGTAAATCTCCTGTCTTTGACAGTGCAGATAAAATTCACAATGATGTTTTTACATCTAATGTGAATGTACCTAAACGTGTGCAGCGTAAAAATGTTGTTGGTAAAGCTTCAGTTCTACACCAACAGTCTTCTTATACTGCTCTACGCAAAGTACCAAATCTATAAATTACACGCAATGAAAATGGAGTCCTTCGTGCTAAAAAATCTCAAGATTTACGCACACAACTCCAAACGCGTAGAAATGTACAATTTGGTTCTGCGAATGCAGCCAGTAATCTTCTTTATACACAGGGGACTAAACGTTTTTCCACCCCAAATGTAATAAAGAAGACTACTCCCTCCACTCCTTCTGACTTACGTGAGTTGCTAATGCAAAAGCGTAAGAATAGACAATCTCCGGTGACATTTCCCCAAGAAAAATATCATTGTGATTATCACCATGTTGTAATCAATTGTTGTTGTTCGGCTTCAAAATGGTCAGTTTTTGATCGATTGAGTTTTAATGTGTCTCAACAACAAACTGAAGACCAAGAACATGAGTTGTCATATGTGTCAGTGAACATGGCATCTCATACTAACAGAGGACGACGTCCAAGACGAAATACATCCCAAACCCCAGGTCAGCAATAGTTTAACAGACTTCTTGATTCTTTTGAGGGAGTATATCAAAACACTCGATCAAGAAGACAAAGACAAATGCAGACTTCTGATTCAGAAGCTGGGGGTACTCAATCTTTTGAGTCCGAGACTGACAGTGTCGATTCATACTTCTATACTGATCCTTCTATATCTTCAAGAGAGGTTGAATCCTACGCTATTGGAGATGAACCAGAGACCTCATCTGCTAATACAGAACAGCGTATCACTGCCGTTGAGCAATCACTGAAAGACATGCTTAACATGGTGCAAAACATTCATCAGATAATATTGAATCAGCAAACTGCTCAGCCAACAATAATAGCACCAGTACCAGTAGCAGTACAAACTCAAGATAGTCAAGGAATCGACAACCAAAACCTTTAAAAAATAATAATCGGGGCGCTGCCCCGAACCCCTTGACCTGACCGGGCAAGTCGAATCCCGAATAGATCTGCACAGCACCAGATTTTGGATTCGGATAGTTGAGGACGGTACAGGAAAGATGACCATAATAGTTGGATGTTTTTCTCTTATTTGTTGTCATTTTGTTTTTTTCTAATTATGCATGTTTATTATTGTGTGGATGTTTTTTGAAAAACTAAGCCTACATTAATAATGGACAACATGGACATAATATCAACTAGTAGAAAAACCCTCATTGTTAAATAACTAAGTGGAAGAGGATATTTATTTAGTATAAATCCTATGGTCTCCATTACTGGTTTGTAGGCGATATAATTATACTTGCACGTTGGCTTTAGTGCCTTCCTCCATATCAGATGAGTATAATTATGGATCACCAGTATAAACTTCCTTAGGGATAATTGTAGAAAGTTACCTAGTATGTGTTCTCTTCTCCATCTGAAGGAACTCATTACAAGGTAATGGACTTAGTATTAAGTAATGGTATACACTTAGATACAAATAATGGTATCCTCCCCATCGGTGTCACTGTTATTATTTGTATGACTAGAGCAAGACCAACATATAAATTTTATTTGTCATAAAGTTATGTTGACATGATAGTAAAATTAATAAGAAAAACCCACTTGAATAAAGTTGAATTTGTATACGTCCACACTATCGTGGCATGCTAAATTCATGGTGTTCAAGGTGTTGGTGAATTTTTTATTATTGTTTTGAGAGAATCAATATTTAATTAATTCAAAAAGTTTTTTTTGTCCTACATAATTTTATTTATGTGATTCTCAGGATTTCAAAAATGGGTTCTTTCAGTCCACTTATGGTAATTTTTAAAGAAAACAAACTTACTGGACCTAATTATATTGACTGGGAAACGTAATTTGGACATTGTTCTAACTGCTGAGGAGTACAAATATGTACTTGTTGAGGAATGCCTACCTAAGCCTGATGCTAACTCTGATGAAGAGGTCAAAAAGGCTTATAAGAAGTAGAAAATGGCAGATGAGATGACGCGGTATTACATTCTGGCATCTATTTCAAATGTACTGCAACATCAGCATCAGGCCATGGCCACAGCTTATGACATGATGTATAACCTCAAGGAACTCTTTGGACATCAGAGTAGAGCAGCTAGGCAGTTTGCTATGAAATATTTGATGAATACAAAAAATGGCTGAGGATACACCAGTAAGGGATCATGTTCTCAAGATGATGGGTCATCTGAATGAGATGGAGATCCTTGGAGCTGAAATCGATAGAGAATCCCAGGTCGATATCATTTTCGAGACTCTGCCTAAAAGTTTTGACAATTTTTGTCTTAATTACAACATGAACAAAAGGTTGTATAGTTTGGCAGAACTTACAAAAGAGCTACAGGATGCTGAATCTCTCTTTAGGCAGAGTGGTCATGTTTTTGTTTCTGAAAATGCTTCTACTTCTAAGCCAAAAGACGGTAAGAAGAAGAATAACATTCAAAATAGGCAAACTCAGCAAAGAAGGGCATGGGACCTCAAGGTGCGGTGAAAAAGCCGAAAGACAAATGTTTCAAGTGCAAAGGGTCAGGACATTGGAAGACTGATTGTCCACTTCTCAAATAAGGGAACAAAGAAGGTATATCTCATTTACTAGTAGTTGAAACATGTTTAGCGGTATTATCTACCGGTACCTGGTGTGTAGATACAAGAGCCACTAATCATGTATGTAATATATTGCAGGGGTTCCAGGAAACCAAACGGCTCAGTGATGGAGAGATATGCTTGTTCATGGGTAATACTACAAAAGTATCGGTCGTTGCATTAGGAGATGTTACTTTATCTTTTGGTAGAAATAAGTTTTTGACATTGAGAGATTGTCTTTATGCACCTTCACTTAGAAGAAATTTAGTTTCTGTTTCTATGTTAGTTAAGGATGAATATTCAGTTTATTTTAATGACAATATTGTTATTAGAAAGAATAAACATTTTATCTGTTCTGGTGCATTGGTTGATAATCTGTATATCATTAATCCTATTTGCCTACAATGCAACTTATGGAAATGAATAATATGTCATCTAACTTAAATAAGAGAAAAGAACCTTCTTGTATGAACCAAACATATCTTTGGCACTTACGATTGGGGCATATTAACCTAAGAAGGATTCAAAGACTGGTTGAAGATAGACCTTTGAGTTCATTGGAAGTGGAGGCACTACCAGTTTGTGAATCCTGTTTGGAAGGTAAAATAACCAAAAGGCCTTTTACGACAAAGGGGTATAGGGCCAAAGATGTGTTAGAATTGGTTCATTCTGATTTGTGTGGACCCATGACTATCCAAGCTAGAGGTGGCTTTGAATATTTTGTCACATATATTGACGATTATTCAAGGTATGGATACATTTATTTGATGCGCCGTAAGTCTGAGTGCTTTGAGAAATTCAAAGAGTACAAGGCTGAAACGGAGAAACGTTATAAAAATATATCAAGTCATTACTATCAGATCATGGTGGTGAGTACCTCTTTGGAGAGTTTAGGGATTATTTATCAGAGGCTGGGATTACATCCCAATTGATTGCACTTGGAACGCCCCAACAGAATGGTGTAGCCGAAAGAAGGAATAGAACTCTTATGGAGATGGTTAGATCAATGATGAGTTATTCGGATTTACCAGATTCATTTTGGGGATATGCCTTAGAGACTGCAACTTATATTTTGAACTTGGTTCCTTCTAAGTTAGTACCTCTTACTCCCACAGAGCCGTGGATTGGGCGTAAGTCTAGTCTGAAACATGTTCGCATTTGGGGTAGTCTAGCACATGTGCTGAATGAGAAAGCAGATAAGTTGGAATCTCGTATAGAAGTACGCTTGTTTGTAGGCTATGCAAGAGGAAGGAAAGGAGGTTTATTTTATAGTCCTAAGGATCAGAAGGTCATTGTTAGCACCAATGCCCGATTCTTAGAGGAAGACTATGTGATGAACCATAAACCCACAAGTAGAGTTGTTCTAGAAGAACTGAGAGGTGAGACACCAAGTACTTAAGTACCAACAGTACAAGAGGATGAACCACAAATAACTGCACAACGTGTCACAAATGTTATACCAAAATCGATAGTACCTCATCGTAGTGGGATGGTTGTGATACAACCTGATAGATATAGATACAGAGTCTTGACAAAAGGTAATGATAAAGATACAGAGTCTTGACAAAAAGGTAATGATATCTGAAATAGAATCTATGGATTCTAATCTGGTCTGTGAGCTTGTAGAACCACCCGTTGGTGTAAAAGCCATTGGATGCAAGTGGGTCTATAATAGAAAAAGAGGATCAGACGGTAAGGTTGAAACATTTAAAGCTCGGCTTGTAGAAAAAGGTTTTACTCAAAGAGAGGGTATCGATTATGAGGAAACCTTTTCTCCAGTAGCTATGCTTAAGTCTATCCGGATTCTTTTATCTTTTACAGCTCATCTCGATTATGAGGTTTGGCAAATGGATGTCAAGACAGCTTTCTTTAATGGAAGTCTTGAGGAAGACATCTATATGAAGCAACCAGACGGGTTCATTGAAAAGGGCCAAGAGCATCTTGTTTGTAAGCTTAAGAATTCCATTTATGGACTTAAGCAAGATTTCATATCTTGGAACATATGTTTTGATCAGGTGATAAAATCATATAGATTTGATCAATGTCAGGATGAATCATATGTATACAGAAAGTGTGACAGAAATGTGGTGGTGTTTCTAGTACTTTATGTGGATGACATCTTGCTCATTGGAAACAATGTGAAGGTATTATCTGATGTAAGGGTATGGTTATCCAAACAATTTGATATGAAGGACTTGGGAGAAGTAGGTCACATCCTTGGGATCAAAGTTCTACAAGATCGCAAGAAAAGGATGTTGGGCTTATCCCAATCTTCCTATATCGATACTATACTAACTCGTTTTAGTATACAAAATTTTAAGAAAGGTTTCTTACCTTTTAGACATGGAATTGCTCTATCAAAGGAGCAGTGTCCGAGGACACCTAAAGAGATAGAGAACATAAAGGCAGTTCCTTATGCTTCAGCAGTAGGAAGCTTAATATATGCAATGCTATGTACGAGACCAGACATCTGCTTTGCCGTAGGCATGGTCAACAGATATCAGTCTAACCCAGGACAAGAGCACTGGACTGCCGTAAAGCATATTTTGAAGTACCTGAAAAGGACTAAAGAGTATATGCTAGTTTACCAGGCAGATAGTTTTGTTGGCCCATTGGTCATGGTCAAACCTGATTTTAATAATTGATCAACTCTGTCTCGATATAAATTCAAGGCAATTCAGATGTTTACCTACGACGTTTTGGACACTGCTCAACATTGGATATCTACTATATTCAAGACCGAAGCTGTTTGCCATTCAGAATGTATTTCCTTCAAAGCAATGTAATTTTTTATTTTATTGAGTCTAGGAATACATTGTACACCAAGTCGTACTGGCAAATAGGCTGCCCGAAATCATTTTTCAAAATCACCCTATCCTTTTAAAAATGACCTATGTTTTGAAAAACATCCTTTTTACAAAAAGCTTCTGAAGGACTTTTCAAAAAGCCAAAATGATTTTTTCTCAAAATCAACTGGCAGAACCCTAGCAGAACTCGGCCAGAGTTCGGCCAAGTTGAACGTTATGTGAACGTTTGATTTTGAACTTGGTCACCCTTCAGTTGCGGTTTGTTACTAAGAGTTCTGTCCGAATTCTGCCCGAATTCTGTCAGAGTTCTGTCTTTAGAAAAACAATAAATAGAGAAGGATTTCGATCGTTTCAAATCACCAATTCACTTTCAATCTCTTCTCTTCTAAAGCTTATATTTTCTCCAAAGAGTTCTCAAAAGCTTACATTTTCAAATCCCAAGCCAGTTACAATCCTCTAGTCGATTTGCCAATACGGTACTGTGTAGAAGTTTCAGAGCGGTTGTAATCAGAGGCTTGATTGAAGAAATAACTCTTCACAATTGAAGTTGGTCGAGTTCTTCGTATCAAAGCTCACGTTTGTAGAAGTTGTAAGGACTTCGTATGAAAACTTGCAGAATTTTCCAATAGTGGATTCAACTGGAAGCTATAGTTCTTTCGACTGGACTAGTCCTCACAAGAGGTAAACCAGTATAAATCTCGGTATTTGCGTTTGCCTTCTGACCACTTTTTCATTACTGTCATTTACTTTGTGATTATTTTATATCTGTGATCTAACTGCTAACGAGATTTTTAATTAGTAATATTCCGCTGCCTACTCTATTCACCCCCCCTCTAGAGTATTCTGCTTTACGATTTTGTTCCTACAATTGGTATCAAAGCAGGCTCTCCATCTAGAGGTATTATATTCTGATCCCAATTGTTCCTACAATTGGTATCAGAACGGGTTATACAGGTAAAGCAAGTAAAATTGCAGTTATATTCAATTGTTATATAGATCACAGTATTACACATGACAACTGTGAAATTTACAAGTGAAGGCCAAGCCACAAACAGACCTCCACTGTTTGGCGGCACTAATTATACTTATTAGAAAACACGTATGAGTTTCTTTTTGAAATCTCTTGATTTTGACTTATGGTCTGTAGTTATTGATGGCTATAAAAAGCCCCCTCGTATTAATGTTGATGGTGTTTTAGTTGAAAAACCCCACGACAAATATACAGAGGAGAAAAAGAAAAAAGGCCAGTCTTGACGCACGTGCTATTAACGCTTTATTTTATGCTTTAGACAGAACTGAATTCAACAGGGTATCTACTTGCACAACATCAAATAAAGTGTGGAAACTTTTCAAAGTAACCCCCGAAGGAACAACACAAGTCAAGGAGTCAAAGATCAGCAGACTTACTCAGGAGTACGAGGCGTTCAAAATGAAGCCAAGTGAATCACTTACTCAGATGCTTACAAGATTCTTGGATATTATAAATCCTTTGTCTTCACTAGGCAAGGATTACAGTAACCATGAGAAGATTCGTAAACTTCTACGAGCTCTTACAAAGAACTGGATCCAAAGGCTACGTCAATCATTGAAGGGAACGACCTCTCAACAATGTCTCTAAAAACACTCATGGGTAAGCTACTCACTCACGAGTTATAACTTCAAGACTTTGAAGATGCTACACCAAAGGAGAAGTCAGAGAAGTCGATCGCTCTCAAGGCTTAACATATAAGAGCTGTCGAAGAAGATTATGATGACAGCGACTCCGACTCTGAAGATCAAGCTCTTCTGGTAAAAAAATTCAAGAAGTTTATGAGATTTAACAGGAGAACAAAAGACAGCAACAACAACAATGAGGAAGATCCTATTTGCTACGGATGCAAGAAGAAAGGACATATAAAGAAAGACTGTCCAACAATATTATCATCAAAGAAAAGTAGCAAATATGACAAAGGCTACCTGAAGAAATCTACATCAAAGAAGTACGCCAACACAAGCATATGGCATAAAAGTGAAGCCAATGACTCAGAAGACGAATAATCAGATGATGCTGCAAATGTATACTTGATGGCTTGCGATCAGGTAATCACTAATCCTCTATTTGACCCTTATGATGATTTCACCTTTGAGCAACTAGGAGAGGCTTTCAGTGACCTGCTAAATGATTACAGGAAACTGCGTAGTAATATGAAACCTCTAAGAAGGTACTCAAAGAGTACAAAGGTAAAATAGGAAGACTTACCGACCTACTAGATCATGTTAGAGATAATAACTCTTCAAATGAGTCTGGTGAGCTTTCTTCTATTAAGTTATTATTACACGAGACTGTTAAACAATCCGAAGAAAAAGACCAAACTATTTTCCAATTAAAGGAAGACCTATCTAAGGAGAGAAAGAGTCTCCAATGTGATGTTTATGCATGGATACCAAAAACTAACCAGTCAGGACCCTACAAGAAATGGGTACCAAGAGTTTCATCTGCAAATTGTTTTGTAGGTGGGATGCCCTTCACATGCTAGGAGCAAATGGATCCTCGACAGGGGTTGCTCACGGCACATGACAGGTGACGCTTCATTATTCGCAACACTCGAAGAAGAATAAAGAAGGATACGTCTCCTTCGGTAATAATTTAAGAGGGTACATAATCGGTATCGGTGACATTTGTAAGGCTCCCTATCCAGTGATTAAAGATGTTTGTCTATTTACCGAGTTAAAACATAATCTGCTCAACATAAGCCATTTAGCTGATCACGGTTATGGTATTAACTTCGTAAAAGATAAATGTACTATAGTTGATAGTTCAAATGGTAGTACTACATTTGAAGGTATTAGGAAGGCAACATATATGTTTTCTATTTGTTAGAAGATGCTAACAAAGCAGGTAGATGTTTGACGGCCAAAAGCGTTGAGAGTCAACTATAGCATATGAGACTCGGTCATGCAAACATGAATACAATTTCAAGACTATCTACAAAGAAGTTGGTACGCGGCTTACCGGATATTTCTTTCAAGAAGGATACGGTATGTAGTGAATGTGAAAAGAAAAAACCTACCAAATCCGCATTCAAATCCAAGAACGCTATAAGTACCACTAGACCTTTACAACTGTTGCATATGGACTTATTTAGACCAAGAAGAATTGCTAGTCTATGTGGTAAGTTATATGCATTTGTCATTGTAGATGATTTTTCTAGATATACATGGGTTTATTTTCTTGCACGCAAGAACGATGCATTATCAGAATTCGTCACCTTTTGTAAGAAAGTAGAGAATAAAAAGGGTTCATGATTACTCGCATTCGTAGTGATCATGGAGGCGAATTTAAGAATGCTGAATTCAAGCAATTTTGTGACACACACGGTTATCTGTATGAATTCTCTTGTCCTAGGACTTCGCAACAAAATGGAGTTGTGGAACGTAAGAACAAAACTCTATCTGAAATGGCTAGAGTAATATTAAATCAGTTTAGTCTACCTAGATACTTATGGGCTGAAGCTATCAATACAGCGTGCTATATTCTCAATAGGGTTCTAATTCAACCTATATCGAAGAAGACTCCCTATGAACTATGGTTTGATAGAACACCAAATGTTTCATATTTCAAGATCTTTGGTTGTAAATGTTTTCTTCTTAATACTAAAGATAGTTTGAGTAAATTTGATGAAAAGGCCGATGAAGGTATATTTTTAGGTTATGCAGCAAAGAGCAAAGGATACAGAGTCTTCAACAAAAAACCATGATCATCGAAGAATCTATCAATGTCAAGTTTGGTGAGCTAAATCAACACTTAGACGATGATGACAATGAAGACATAATCACACCAAGTACAGCTACTGCAAACCTTCACACAAAGATGCAGAACCATCACATCAGGCATCATATGAACCTCCAAGTAAAGAAGCCAGAACTAGCAATCTTGAGACTACACCAAAAGAGATGAGATTCTTGGCTAATCATCCAAAGGACTTGGTAATTGGTGAGATTACCAAGGGTATAAGTACTCGTTCCTCGAATAAAGATATAGCTTCTTGTGCTGCTTTTGTTTTGTAGTTTGAACCCACAAATATTGATGAAGCATGTAGTGATAATTTTTGGTTAGATGCTATGCAAGAGAAATTAAACTAATTCGAACGGAATCAAGTTTGGGAACGTGTTCCCAAGCCCATTGATCATCCGGTCATTGGCACCCGATGGGTATTCCGAAACAAACTAAACGAGAATGGTTTAGTGACTCGTAATAAGGCTCGACTCATAGCTCAAGGATACAATCAAGAAGAAGGTATCGACTACGATGAGACTTATGCCCCAGTTGCGATATTAGAATCCATTCGCATGTTATGTGCATTTGCATATTTTCATAATTTTAAGTTATTTCAAATGGATGTCAAAAGCGCATTTTTAAATGGTTTTATAAAAGAAAAAGTTTATATAGCTCCACCTCCCGGTTTTTCTGATTTCAAATTTTCTGAATATGTTTTCAAGTTGAAGAAAGTCTTATACGGTTTGAAACAAGCCCCTCATGCTTGGTACGATCGTCTAAGCTCTTTTCTACTTGATAACGATTTTTCAAAGGAAAGGTTGACACTACATTATTTATAAAATCTTTGAATAATAATATTCTTTTGATTCAAGTCTATGTAGATGATATTATTTTTGGATCTACTGATGAATCTCTTTGTCAAAATTTTCAAAGTATATGCAGAATGAGTTTGAGATGAGCATGATGGGAGAGCTGAAATTCTTTCTCGTACTGCAAATCAAACAAACCAACAATGGAACGTTCATAAATCAAGCAAAGTACACAAAGGATCTATTAAAGAGGTTCGACATGGAAACAACAAAGCCACTTAGCACTCTAATGGCGACTTCAACCAAGCTTGATATTGATGAACAAGACAAACCTGTCGACATACGTAAGTATCGAGGTATGATCGGTTGCTTACTATATTTAACTGCTAGTCGACCAGACATTATGTTTAGTGTTTGTCTATGTGCACGCTTTCAAGCTAATCCTAAGGAATCACATCTGTGCGCAGTTAAGCGTATCTTTCGATACCTTAAAGGCACTTCTTCTGTCGGCTTATGGTATCCCAAAACCATGTCGTTTGACCTGACCGATTATTCTGATGCTGATTTTGCCGGATGCAAAGTAGATAAAAAAAGTACTAGCAGCACATGTTATTTCCTAGGAAAATCTCTAGTCTCTTGGTTCAGTAAAAAGCAAAATTTTGTTGCATTATCAACAACCGAGGCTGAGTATATCGCCGTAGGACGTTGTTGTGCACAAATTTTATGGATGAAACAAACTTTAGAAGACTATGGATTGCATTTTACATACGTACCCATTTTCTGTGACAACACTAGTTCTATTAATTTGACTAAGAATCCAGTATGTCACTCTCGTACTAAACATATCGAGATTAGACATCACTTTCTTAGAGATCATCAACAAAATGGAGATATAGACCTTGTATACATAGACACAAATAATCAATTAGCTGACATACTCACAAAATCTCTAGCGGAAGATCGTTTCAATTATTTACATCGAAAATTAGGAATTTTAGATATCAATAATATTAATTAATTTTGTTTTATTAATTAATTTATTCGATACTCAAAAACTGTTTTCGAGACAAGCCTAAAAAGAGTCTGTCTGTCACCACAACTACGGTCGAAGCGAAGCGGTACTTAAGAGTTCCCCGGTGAACCTCCATTAGCTGGGACAATACTCCTACAGCTAATCTGAGACAGATACTGAGTAAAGATTATTAATTTATAAAATAATATTAATTATATTATTTGAGATTTAAAATTACTAAACTCTGAATTAAATATTTGAAACGAATTAATGAAAAAGATGTGGCCCATTGTTATTTTTCTTACACATATATAGCCAGGCAACCCTTGGCGAATTCGGCCCGAGTTCGGTCCGAATTCGGCTAGAGTTTGACTGGGTATATATATGTACCAGCCAGAGCCCGAGGCCCCCGTCTTCTTCGTTCTTCCAAACTACATCAAACAGCAGCAGCAGCGCCCCAAAACCCTAGCTCTTCTCCACCTTTGTTCTTCCATTTCGCGTGGAGATCTTCGTCCAAACTTTGGATTCGTGCGGAGAATTTTGTCCTCTACAACATATCCAATTCTCGGAAGGTATAATTCCTTCTCTCCTCTACTTTCCAATTATTAGGGTTTCTAGATTTTAGGATAGAATGCCTAAGGGATTCAATCTTTTCAAGAGGAAGAAGTCCAATGCCAGTGAAGAGGCATCGACTTCGAATCCGCATACGGATTCCCTTTTTTCTCCGGTCCAATCGGATGACGGTGCATCGGACGAGTTTTACTTCAAAATTCCCGACCAAGCCCTATTGTGGTATGCCGATTTTATTATGCGTACTATTTGTACCGGATCTTCGATCAAATGGACTGTCTTTTCCGACCACCGTCCTTACTTTGAGGCATTAGGGTTACAACACTTTGTTTCTTTACAATTCCCTATAGATACTAATGCCATTAGATTATTTTACTGTAATTTTGTGTTAGACACTTTTACCGCAAGAACACGTGTCGGAGGGATAGATATCAAGTTTATTGATGAAACGTTAGCGGAAATGTAAGCCCCTGTATTTCAATTTTAGTTTTATTAGTGCTAATTAAATTTTAATGTTAGTTTTGGCCTTAAAATATTTTATTAGGATTTTTAGGAATTTTTCTATATTTTTAAATGAGTTTTAAATATAAAAATATCACTTTGCAAATTATTTGAAATTAATTAAATAAGTTTTGCAATTTTTAGAATTAATTTTATATCAGTTTGTAATTTATGGTTTGTTCTTAATTAGGAAATGCAAATGTTATTTTGCATTTTATGCTGATAGAAGCCTTTATGCAAATCCTAAAACATGGGGGACTTTTGTGCAAACCTGCCAAACCCCCCCCCCGACCAGTCACCCACTCTCTCTCCTCCAGCTCCTTCACCAACCCCGCTGCCCCGACGACTAGCCGCCCTGCCCCCGCCGAATTCGGCTGCCCGACAGCCTCAAAAACCCTCTATAAAACTCTCCCTCACTCCCCTGACCAAACCCTAACCTTAAATCTCCCCCACGACCAACCGCTGCCCCGTTCTTCCCCGACGAACTCCCAAACCCTAGCCCTACTCCGACGAACTCCGCCCAGCCCCACCGTCGACCTTCACCGCCAACCACCACCACCATCCGACGCGCCTTGACGAGTCCACCGCAGCTCCACCACTCCGCCACCGCCACGACGCCTCCTCCGCCGTCCACGACCACCAAATCCCCCCCCCGATCGACTGGACATGTGAGTGTTTTGTGTCAACTGTGTCGTGCGTGTCTCATACGCATGTATGTTGTTCGTCGTGTCCTGGAGAGCATAAGTGTGGAACTGGACACGCGAGATTGAACTCGTACGTGTCGTGCAGGCCTAGGACACGCTGATACCTGTGTCCTTAACTGTCAGGACACAGGGCCGATATTTATATATTTTTTTTATTGTTAATCTAACCTAAACCTAATAAAATTAACCTAAACTCTAACCCTATCACTGAGCTCGGGCTGACCCCCTGGCCAGCCCGACCCGTTTAAACATCCCCCCCTTTCCTGAGGACAGGGTTCGAGACCCCCCTGCTGCTGTTTCTTTTCTTTTCTTTTCCTTTTCTTTTTTTCTTTTTCTTTTGTTTTTATATATAATTATATATATATATGTATACATATATTTGTATATATGTATATATGTATTATTATACATACTATATTTAGGTATATATATAGTTGCTATTTTTATATATATATATATATATATATGAATATACTTCATTATTTTATGTATATATATATATATATATATATATATATATATATATATATATATATAAAATATATATATATATATATATATATATATATATATATATATATATATATATATATATATATATATATATATGTGTATTATGTATACATTTTTTTTTTTTTTTTTATGTGTATTATGTATACATATATATTTATGTATATATATTTCCTTATGTATATATATTATATATATATACTATTATATATATATATATGTATACGTTTAATTTGTATATATATATATATGTTATATAGATAAGTATTTTCTTATATGTATGTATATATACATATATTTGTATATATATATATATATAATATAGTTGAAAAAAAAAAATATATATATATATATAATATAGTTGAGCATTTTCCTATATATTAAATATCCCTATATTTATATATATACATATTATTTCCTATATGTATTTTACTTAGCTTAGTGTAAATTATTTATCTAAAATAATGTTCATACTTTTATAGTTACTATGTAAAACTTTACCTTATTAAAATAATAATATTTATTTTGCACTATCACCAAATTATATTTTTATTGTATTTAAATTACTGCAACCATTTGGTGTCCAAGCCTAGCATGGGTATTTGGGATCAAATGTGTTTTCACACATTCAAGACCTGTACAAGTCATATTGGACTTGATTCATGGCCTTGGGTCCTGTATTTGAACTTTGGTTCAAATTATATACATGGACAAAATACGCAGATAATTAATTATTGTGTGCATTGCTGTTTTTGATTTTCTAAAAATACTTAAAGTATTGCTAAAATTATGGAAAAATAATTTTTAGATACTATGTTAAGTTAGCTAATTTAGTATAATTTTGTAGTATTTAATTTACTGTTTTGCCACTAGTTTGGCATATGAAACCAAAACTCATTTCTATATACTTAGGAAAACTGATTTTTTATAAAATATTTGTACTGGTTAATAAATTCCAGAAAAATTATAATAAATTTCTATGATTAACAAGGATCACATTGATAACTTGCTTTAAGAAAAACTAGGCTTTTTGTCTACTTCAAAAAAATTGTTAGAACACAATGATCTTTTGATTTATTTATTGATTAATTACGACTTGTAGCTTTTTGTGTTATTTGGAGTTTTAGTCATGTTGAACCCCATCCCTCACTAGTGTAAAGACCCTAGGAAGTTAGTTAACTTAGTGTGTCACCCCACTTTGGTCTCCTATGCTAAGTCATCATTTTGGCTAGGTGCCCAGTCACAAGTCGTGTCGCACCAATTAGTGTTCTAGTATTTTAGCTTAGTGTAAAAGCTAAGTTGTTGCATTTATTTCTACAGTGACGAGTTACTGGACATCCATAGCACTGTTATCGCAGCTTGTTTTGTTTTGCTTTGCTAGAGGCAAGTACTTTCTACGAACTTTACATATTGTCACATAAATAAACTGCAAACCCCACCATGTTAAATGCTGATCCTTGGGGTAGCAAGTTAGATCTCTACATGTTGTACTTCCAGTTATTACCATGCTTAGAACGGTCTTAATATATCTCTCACATGATTAGAATATGGGTTTTGGGGAAACTGATAGTAGTGTACGTGATCACGACCCCCCCCTATAGTAGCGAGCTTGGTCGCATTTTATATGCATACCTTGCCGCAGGTAAATATCCCGTATTTTCTGTACGGATGTACACCTATGCTTGTCTACTTGTACGTATGTACATTTCATTATGTGCCACAGCGCATTGTACATCTATTGACCGATCACGTACCTGCTACAGTTTTAAACATTACATATACATCTGTCTCTATGACATATGTGTCCTTGCCATGATAGACTATGTGATGCCATGCTTTCCAGTTATTCCTCACATATTCATTCTCATGTTCATTTCCATGTTTCATATGCTAGTTTGCTAGATTTAGTACTTGCTCCCGTCCTGACAGGATAACGTTGTAGGTGTCCTTACTGAGGAGGAGTTACTCTGCGACTCATATTACGGGATTACTGCCGAGGACCCGGCTCTGCTTTACGAAGATGTTCCTGCAGGGAACCTCGCCTAGTTGTCTTTTGTTTACTTAGACTTTTGAGAGTAGATATGTATTAGACTACATCATTTTGTAACTGGACATGTATCCAGTTTTAC
Source organism: Iris pallida (assembly GCA_029216955.1). Taxonomy (NCBI): domain Eukaryota; kingdom Viridiplantae; phylum Streptophyta; class Magnoliopsida; order Asparagales; family Iridaceae; genus Iris; species Iris pallida. The sequence goes on along the minus strand of JANAVB010011858.1, from coordinate 10,677 downwards.
ATTTCAGTTCACTTGTACTTGGATATTTTACTATATACGACGACTTTTGTGTTTGGAGCATTTATGATTCTTCTTCACTTATAGAACTGTTAACACATTTAGTCTTATCCTGTTGTCTTTAGAACAGCTTACTACGTTTTATCTCAACGTAGGCTGGACATGACTCGGCCTGGCCCAACAATTTGGGTAGCGGGTCGTGACATGTTTTAGTGGTGGGCCCATGCAGGTCCTGACTAAACTGTTTGGTTACGTTATTGTACCAAGCATGCCTTGCAATTAGGAACTTAAGGTAATTAGACAACATTAGGAAGACGCTTAGAACACTTAGAGGAATGCTAGGATTGCAACATAGGAAATACATCACATGTTTGCTATTATAATTAGATTTTTCTTGCATATGTTTGCTTACTTTAAACAAGTCCTTATAAGTCTTTTTATGTGTAATTTAGATGGTGCTTACTCGTTCGTCCCAGTATGTTACCCCCGAGAATGGGGCCCTTCATATCCAGTCAGCTGACCGGTTGACTGATACACCTCCACCTACCACATTCCCCCACTCCACAGATCCACAGACCCAGATACCACCTTCCACATCCCAGTTCCAGCAGGCCCCGATACTTCCACCACCCCCTATTACTATACCCACCCAGGCTTCCGTCACACTCGACGGGACCCAGCTGCTGACACTGATCCAGGGGTTCCTAACAACCCATCAGGAGCAGACTACCCTACTCCGCCAGAGCATGGAGCGTTCTGAGGGACGTCCCGTGGTCCCACCACATGTAGAGCTACGGCAGAGAGCGGGGATGGTCAAGGACTTCATGGGTCTGAATCCCAAGGAGTTCTCAGGGACTGAGGGTATAGTATTAGCTGATGACTGGCTAGATTCTGTAGAAAGGAAGCTTCTGGGAGTTAGGATGCCGGATGACCTTCAGGTCGAGGCAGCAGGATTTCTGCTGATAGACTTAGCCGGAGTCTGGTTCAGGAATGAGCCGTTGTTCGCGAGAGGTAGAGCCACCTGGGACCAGTTCAAGACCCAGTTCAAGAAGAAATTCTTCTCGACCACTGCTAGAGTAGCCATGGGGCTACGATTCCAGAACATCCAGCAGGGGAACCGTTCTGTTGATGACTATGCGGGAGAGTTTAGTCGCCTGAGCCGTTTTGCTCCTAGTCTGGTTGCTGATCCAGAGGAGATGACCCGTAGGTTTTGCCATGGTCTAGTTCCAGACATTGGCATCCTTATAGTGGCGAACGGTACGACTGACTACTACCAGAGCCTAGAGTTAGCCCGGAGCATCGAGGAGCGTCTTCTGTCATGCAAGAGGCCGGCTTCTGTACACTATGAGGGTCCGTCCAAGCGTCAGGCTTTCCAGCAGAGAGCGCCGACGCCACCCCAGCAGACTTACCGTCCCCCTACACCACATCATCAGACCCCCGCCAGTTAGAGCCCCGGGACCCCGACAGCAGCAGCAGAAGGGAGCCATATGTTCTTTCTGCGGAAGACCATGGCACGACATCTCCATCTGTAGGAAGAGGTTGAAGCAGTGCTTGATTTGTGGGTCTGCCAACCATCAGCTTCTAGACTGCCCAGCGTCCAAGGGACCTAGAGGACCGCTTCCGACTCAGCAGCAGAGGTCTCGGGCAGCATCTGCAGCAGCAGAAGGGACCTCAGGGAAGGGTTTATAGTCTAGCCATTGAGCGGAGCCGAAACAGGTTTCGGAGCTGGATTACTTAGCTGACGTCATCACAGGTCATGTTTATTTGCATACTTTTCTAGCTGTATGTTTGTTTGATTCTGGTGCATCTCATAGCTTCCTATCATTAGAGTTTATGCATAAAAATCATCTAGTAGCTACACCTACTGCGGAGATTAGTAGAGTGATGACGGGAGGAGGACCAGTGCCTATTAGATCTATCTATAGATGTTCTATTTTTATAGCCGGGAGAGAGTTCAGAGGGCGATTCTTTGTGATGCCGCTCCCCGGTATGATATCATATTGGGGATGGACTGGCTTAGCTATGCCCATGCATCTATAGATTGCCATGAGGGTAGTATTGTGTTCAGTCCCCCAGGCACAGCACCATTCAGTGTCAGAAGGACAGGGCCGGAGATCAGCCTAGAGCCGAACTGTTGTGCTACAGTCGAGGACACAGCACCGCCACACCCTATCATTAGGGAGTTTATGGATGTATTCCCAGAGGATCTTCCAGGACTTTCGCCTGACAGAGATGTGGAGTTCACTATAGATTTAGTGCCGGGTTCATCACCAGTATCCCGGGCTTGCTATAGAGTGAATCCCAAGGAGGCCATAGAGATGAAAGAGCAGATTGATGACCTGTTGAAAAAGGGTTTCATTCGATCCAGTGCTTCTCCATGGGGAGCGCCAGTGCTCTTTGTGCCTAAGAAGGATGGTACAGTCCGGTTGTGTATTGATTACCGGGCCTTGAATGCCATCACTATCAAGAACAAATATCCTCTGCCCAGGATAGATGATTTGTTCGACCAGTTGAGCGGGGCGAAGGTGTTTTCCAGGATAGACTTGAGATCCGGGTACCACCAGGTGAAGGTTAGGCCAGCAGACATCCAGAAGACGGCGTTCAACACGAAAGTACGGGCAGTACGAGTTTCTGGTGATGCCATTTGGTCTCACAAATGTGCCAGCTGTCTTTATGAACTTGATGAATAAGACATTTACCAGTATCTGGATAAGTTCGTCGTAGTATTTATTGACGACATCCTGATATACTCGAAGACACCGGAGGAGCATGCAGAGCACTTGCGAGTAGTTTTGGGGATTCTGAGGCAGGAGAGATTGTTTGCCAAATTGCCGAAGTGCGAGTTCTTTTTAGACCGAGTGGAGTTTCTCGGCCATGTAGTCACTGGAGATGGAATCTCGGTGGATCCCAGGAAGATTGCTGCAGTTGAGACGTGGAAGGCTCCGACGTCAGTTTCAGAGATCAGGAGCTTTCTGGGTTTAGCAGGCTATTACAGAAAGTTCGTCCAGGACTTTGCTAGGATAGCTGAACCCATGACGAAGTTGACGCGGAAGGACGCAGAGTACATCTGGTCAGAGGACTGCCAGGCGGCATTTGAGGAGCTGAAGAGGAGGCTGACGACCGCTTCAGTTCTGACTTTACCTTCAGGTTCTGGAGGTTTCACCATATACAGTGATGCTTCTGGGAAGGGGCTAGGATGTGTTCTACAGCAGCATGGGAAAGTAATTGCTTATGCATCTAGGCAGTTGCGGACTCATGAGAGGAATTATCCTACCCATGACCTTGAGCTAGCTGCGGTGATCTTTGCACTCAAGTTATGGAAACATTACTTATACGGAGAGCGTGTGGAAATCTTTACTGACCACAAAAGCTTGAAGTATGTGTTCACGCAGAAAGAGCTGAACATGAGGCAAAGACGATGGTTGGAGTTGATGAAGGACTTCGACATCGATTTACAGTATCACCCCGGGAAGGCAAAGTGTGGTGGCGGATGCGCTGAGCAGGCATCCGATGGCATGGTATCTGATGATTGATCGGCATTTGCGGGAGGATCTGGAGAAGCTCGGTATCGAGCTAGTTCGGCCAGGATCAGTGATACAGATGATGGCGCTTGACATTCAGTCAGGTTTGATGGAGCAGATCGGGAGGCACAGTCTACAGATGAGAGCCTTCGTAGACTTCGACCCCAGGCATTAGCTGGATTGCTGGATGACTTCGCTATAGCGGAGGATGGATCTCTGAGGCATGGCAGCCGATTGTGCGTGCCGAAGGGAGAGCTAGTAGAGGCAGTTTTGCAGGAGGCGCACCGATCGAGATATTCTATTCACCCTGGTGATAACAAGATGTACCGTGACTTGCGGGAACATCTTTGGTGGCACGGGATGAAGAGGGATGTATCATGTTTCATCTCGAGATGCCTAGTTTGCCAGCAGGTCAAGGCGGAGCGCCAGAGGCCAGCTAGTTTGTTGCAGCCGTTACCCATTCCCGAGTGGAAGTGGGAACATATTACGATGGACTTTGTTTCAGGGCTTCCTCGTTCCCAAGGAGGGAAGGATGCCATCTGGGTCATCGTAGACAGGCTGACGAAGTGTGCGCACTTCATACCTTCAAGGTGGGGCTTTCCACCGAGAAGTTGGCGAAGCTATACATGCAGCAGATAGTTCACCTACACGGAGTGCCGGTGAGCATCGTGTCAGACAGAGACAGTAGATTCACATCCCACTACTGGAGGAGCTTGCAGGAGGAGTTGGGCAGTAGGCTCAAGTTCAGTACGGCGTACCACCCACAGACAGATGGACAGTCCGAGAGGACGATACAGACACTGGAGGATATGCTGAGGACTTGTGTGCTGGACTTTAGAGGATCAGGGAGAGCCATCTGCACTTGGTAGAGTTTCATACAACAACAGCTACCAGGCCAGTATTGGTATGTCTCCTTTCGAGGCGCTATAAGGGCGACGATGCCGCACACCGCTCTTTTGGGATGATGTCGGAGACAGAGTTATGCTTGGGCCAGAGATGATCACGGATGCAGCAGAGAAAGTCGGGATGATCAGAGACAGGCTCAGAGTAGCTCAGGACAGCAGGAGAAACACTGGGCTGATGCTAGTCGCAGGCCGATGGAGTTCGCAGACGGTGATATGGTACTAGTGAAGATATCACCTACCAGAGGGACGATCCAGTTCGGACGAGGAGGGAAGCTGAGCCCCAGATACATCGGGCCATTCGAGGTGCTTGGCAGGATCGGAGAGGTAGCTTACAGGGTTGTACTTCCACCCAACCTAGCAGGAGTTCACGACGTCTTTCACGTATCTCAGCTGAGGAGATATGTTCCAGACCCCAGTCATGTGCTAGATCATTCAGAGTTGGAGGTCGGACCGAGCCTTACAGTTTCTGAGCAGCCAGTGGAGATATTAGACGGAGAGAGAAGAGGCTGAGGAACAAGGTTATACCCTTAGTGCGTGTAGCTTAGAGCCGTCACTCCCCAGGTGAATCTACTTGGGAGAGGGAGTCGGACATGAGGGAGAGATATCCTTACTTGTTCGATCCAACCGCTGCGAGGGAACCACCCGTTCCCGCTTGATACCTTAGAGGTTAGTTTCGATCGCAGCCTTAGTCATTTTGTTGCATTGCTTGCTATGTTAGAATATTGTAGGTCTTCAATCCTTGTGAATTTCGAGGACGAAATTTTTCAAGGAAGGAAGACTTGTAAGCCCCTGTTTTTCAATTTAGTTTTATTAGTGCTAATTAATTTTAATGTTAGTTTTGGCCTTAAAATATTTATTAGGATTTTAGGAATTTTTCTATATTTTTAAATGAGTTTTAAATATAAAAATATCACTTTGCAAATTATTTAAAATTAATTAAATAAGTTTTGCAATTTTTAGAATTAATTTTATATCAGTTTGTAATTTATGATTTATTCTTAATTAGGAAATGCAAATGTTATTTTGCATTTTATGCTGATAGAAGCCTTTATGCAAATCCTAAAACATGGGGGACTTTTGTGCAAACCTGCCAAACCCCCCCGACCAGTCACCCACTCTCTCTCCTCCAGTTCCTTCACCAACCCCGCTGCCCCGATGACTAGCCGCCCTGCCCCGCCGAATCCGGCTGCCCGACGCCTCAAAAACCCCCTATAAAACTCCCCCTCACTCCCCTGACCAAACCCTAACCCTAAATCTCCCCCACGACCAACCGCTGCCCCGTTCTTCCCCGACGAACTCCCAAACCCTAGCCCTACTCCGACGAACTCCGCCCAGCCCCACCGTCGACCTTCACCGCCAACCACCACCACCATCCGACGCGCCTTGACGAGTCCACCGCAGCGCCACCACTCCGCCCCCGCCACGACGCCTCCTCCGCCGTCCACGACCACCAAATCCCCCCCGATCGACTGGACACGTGAGATTTTGTGTCAACTGTGTCGTGCGTGTCTCATACGCATGTATGTGTTCGCCGTGTCCTGGCGAGCATAAGTGTGGAACTGGACACGCGAGATTAAACTCGTGCGTGTCGTGCAGGCCTAGGACACGCTGATACCTGTGTCCTTAACTGTCAGGACACAGGGCCGATATTTATATTTTTTTTATTGTTAATCTAACCTAAACCTAATAAAATTAACCTAAACTCTAACCCTATCACTGAGCTCGGGCTGACCCCCTGGCTAGCCCGACCCGTTTAAACATCCCCCCCTTTCCTGAGGACAGGGTTCGAGACCCCCTGCTGCTGTTTCTTTTCTTTTCTTTTCCTTTTTTTTTTTCTTTTCTTTTGTTTTTATATAATTATATATATATGTATACATATATTTGTATATATGTATATATGTATTATTATACATACTATTTAGGTATATATAGTTGCTATTTATATATATATATATATATATATATAATATATATGAATATACTTCATTATTTTATGTATGTATATATATTATATATGTGTATTATGTATACATATATTTATGTATATATATTTCCTTATGTATATATATTATTATATATACTATTATATATATTATGTATACATTAATTTTGTATATATATATATGTTATATAGATAAGTATTTTCTTATATGTATGTATATATACATATATTTGTATATATATATATATATATATAGTTGAGCATTTTTCTATATATATAAATATCCCTATATTATATATATACATATTATTTCCTATATGTATTTTACTTAACTTAGTGTAAATTATTTATCTAAATAATGTTCATACTTTTATAGTTACTATGTAAAACTTTACCTTATTAAAATAATAATATTTATTTTGCACTATCACCAAATTATATTTTTATTGTATTTAAATTACTGCAACCATTTGGGTCCAAGCCTAGCATGGGTATTTGGGCTCAAATGTGTTTTCACATATTTAAGACCTGTACAAGTCATATTGGACTTGATTCATGGCCTTGGGTCCTGTATTTGAACTTTGGTTCAAATTATATACATGGACAAAATATGCAGATAATTAATTATTGTGTGCATTGCTGTTTTTGATTTTCTAAAAATACTTAAAGTATTGCTAAAATTATGGAAAAATAGTTTTTAGATACTATGTTAAGTTAGCTAATTTAGTATAATTTTGTAGTATTTAATTTACTGTTTTGCCACTAGTTTGGCATATGAAACCAAACTCATTTTCTGTATACTTAGGAAAACTGATTTTTTATAAAATATTTGTACTGGTTAATAAATTCCAGAAAAATTATAATAATTTCTATGATTAACAAGGATCACTTGATACTTGCTTTAAGAAAAACTAGGCTTTTTGTCTACTTCAAAAAAATTGTTAGAACACAATGATCTTTTGATTATTTATTGATTAATTACGACTTGTAGTTTTGTGTTATTGGAGTTTTAGTCATGTTGAACCACATCCCTCACTAGTGTAAAGACCCTAGGAAGTTAGTTAACTTAGTGTGTCACCCCACTTTGATCTCCTATGTCAAGTCATCATTTGGCTAGGTGCCCAGTCACAAGTCGTGTCGCACCAATTAGTGTTCTAGTATTTTAGCTTAGTGTAAAAGCTAAGTTGTTGCATTTATTTCTACAGTGACGAGTTACTGGACATCCATAGCACTGTTATCGCAGCTTGTTTTGTTTTGCTTTGCTAGAGGCAAGTACTTTCTACGAACTTTACATATTGTCACATAAATGAACTGCAAACCCCACCATGTTAAATGCTGATCCTTGGGGTAGCAAGTTAGATCTCTACATGTTGTACTTCCAGTTATTACCATGCTTAGAACGATCTTGATATATCTCTCACATGATTAGAATATGGGTTTTGGGGAAACTGATAGTAGTGTACGTGATCACGACCCCCTATAGTAGCGAGCTTGGTCGCATTTATATGCATACCTTGCCGCAGGTAAATATCCCGCATTTTCTGTACGAATGTACACCTATGCTTGTCTACTTGTACGTATGTACATTTCATTATGTGCCACAGCGCATTGTACATCTATTGACCGATCACGTACCTGCTACAGTTTTAAACATTACATATACATCTGTCTCTATAACATATGTGTCCTTGCCATGATAGACTATGTGATGCCATGCTTTCCAGTTATTCCTCATATGTTCATTCTCATGTTCATTTCCATGTTTCATATGCTAGTTTGCTAGATTTAGTACTTGCTCCCGTCCTGACAGGATAACGTTGTAGGTGTCCTTACTGAGGAGGTGTTACTCTGCGACTCATATTACGGGATACTGCCGAGGACCCGGCTCTGCTTTACGAAGATGTTCCTGCAGGGAACCTCGCCTAGTTGTCTTTTGTTTACTTAGACTTTTGAGAGTAGACATGTATTAGACTACATCATTTTGTAACTGGACATGTATCCAGTTTTACATTTCAGTTCACTTGTACTTGGATATTTTACTATATACGACGACTTTTGTGTTTGGAGCATTTATGATTCTTCACTTATAGAACTGTTAACACATTTAGTCTTATCCTGTTGTCTTTAGAACAGCTTACTACGTTTTATCTCAACGTAGGCTGGACATGACTCGGCCTGGCCCAACAATTTGGGTAGCGGGTCGTGACAGGAAATCCTTGGTATTCCAAACGAAGGTGCCCTACTCGATGACATCACTAATTTTAATTTCTCCAATGGTACGACTCTCGTTAGTTTCAAGAATGAGCTTTGTGTGCCCGCACGTGCTCGTCTTGAAAAGTTCAAGGCCAATAACTTGAACTTGTTTAACTACGAATTATATCGCATCATCTATTCCACTTTACTTCCAAAATCTACTTCCAAGATGATGTCACTGCACTTGAGCTCTCTGCTCTATATATCTTAAGGAGATTCCTTTTTCTGCCCCTAAGACTATCATTCAGATGATGGATAGATGTCGCGAAAGAGACCGCAACCTCTCTTATGCGATGATCATCCCACGCATCTTTCAGAGATTTGACATTGACTTATCCATTTGTGCTCTTGACCCTGAGCCCAAGTTCCTCAAACTCTCTCGTCGTAACATTGCTACTGTTCCTCCACCTACTACACCTGCTCCTCCTGCACCTACTCCCACAGCACCTGGTCCTCCTCAGTCCTATATTATGACATTTGAGGGTATTCATCAACACCTATCAGATCTGCAGTCATTCTATGTTGACACTTCCAGGGAACTGAGTTTCGTTACGTGACTCGGTTCCAGGCTATTGCCAACTCCTTCGTCGATCTGAGATTTGTGCAGACGGGTCACTCAGCTAGTTCTCTACCTCACGATCCTTCTGTTTCTAGCTATCGCATTGATGATGAGGCGGTCCACTCTCTGTTCCAGCCAGGAATGCTTACGATTGGTATCGTACTTCTGGTGCCACTCCTCATACTTCTGGAGCTGGTCTATCTGGACATGTTGGCGCTGCAGCCGATGACGATGATGATGAGGATGATGATTTTTGAGATGTTACATATTGAGACTGATTTTGTCTTATGTTTACTTGGAAATGCTCCGACATTCCAAGATATTATCAGTACTCTTTATTTTAGTTATTATCTGTGACTCTTTATAGACATGGTTTATTATGCCTCAGTTTAGCATATGTTTCATTTAGTTATCAGCATTTTATTTGTTTTAGCTTTATTATAACATTATCTTTCTTTTTATGCTTCCATATGAACTGCCTGTGACAATACCATGGCTGTGTTGTTTATATAATCTTTCTTATCACCATGCCTGTGATGACTGTTTTATATATTTCTTGTGTTTCTTCACTGTGTGTTACTTATGCATTTATTGCGGGGGAGCTTTCTCTTTTGAAATTATTTTGCTAAGTGACAACGGGGGAGAAATAGGATCTAACATCTTCATGAATGCAGGTTATGAACAATTTTGTTTTCTCTGGTATTATACATTTTTGAATTGATCCATACTTTGATGTTATATCGGCAAGGTTTGTCAATTATCAAAATGGAGGAGATTGTTGGCCCATTGGTCATGGTCAAACCTAATTTTAATAATTGATCAAACTCTGTCTCGATATAAATACAAGGCAATTCAGATTTACCTACGACTTTTGGACACTGCTCAACAATGGATATCTACTATGTTCAAGACCGAAGCTGTTTGCCATTCAGAATGTATTTCCTTCAAAGCAATGTAATTTTTTATTTTATTGAGTATAGGAATACATTGTACACAAGTCGTACTGGCAAATAGGCTGTTCAGAATTATTTTTCAAAATCACCCTATCCTTTTAAAAATGACCTATGTTTTGAAAAACATCCTTTTACAAAAAGCTTCTGAAGGATTTTGAAAAAGCCAAAATGATTTTTCTCAAATCAACTGGCAGAACCCTAGCAGAACTCGACTAGAGTTCGGCCAAGTTGACCGTTATGTGAACGTTTGATTTTAAACTTGGTCACCCTTCAGTTGTGGTTTGTTACTAAGAGTTTTGTCCGAATTCTGCCCGAATTCTGTCAGAGTTTGTCTTGGAAAAACTATAAATAGAGAAGGATTTCGATCATTTTAAATCACCAATTCACTTTCAGTCTCTTCTCTTTAAAGCTTACATTTTCTCCAAAGAGTTCTCAAAAGCTTATATTTCAAATCCCAAGCCAGTTACAATCCTCTAGTCGATTTACCAGTGCGGTACGGTCTAGAAGTTTTAGAGCGGTTGTAATCAGAGGCTTGATTGAAGAAACA
>JANAVB010011857.1:0-31228 GCA_029216955.1 Iris pallida | reverse complement strand
AACGCCTTCCAATCTTTGATTGACTCTCGCCCATCCAGAGGGCAGCTTCATGGCGGTCTGGCGGAACGGGGGAACCGCTCGATGTAGTTTCTTGTCAACCTTCTCCCCTTGGACGACGTCCATGAGAGTGGACATAGTGACGTCCTGTCCAACTTCGTAGAATCGTTCCAAGAACAGGCGCTTGAAGCCGGCAAAGGAGTAGATGCAGTTGTCCGGTAGATTACGGTACCAATCGAAGGCGACTCCTTCCAATGCCCCGATGAATAACCGCGTGAGGATCGCATCATCATGAGGCAGATGGTCGGTGGTGACCTCAAAGTAAGTGATGTACCGACTTGCTGAGGTTTTGCCATCATACGAGTTAATATTGAATGGCTTATATCTTGGTAGGAATGGAACATCCCTCCATTCAGCAGGGTATGGTTGCGTATTCTGAGATCTTGGGCGTTCTCTCGGGCATGGAACACGGCTCGGAGCTCCTGGACCTCTCTCCTTACTTCTCGGGTCTCGTCTGTAGCGGTAGGGGCTGTTACTTCGGGAGGTTATTGCCCGGGTTTGGCGCCGCTGAGTTCGAATCCACATTGGCCGCAGGGCCCATGCTTGTTTGACCGGGCGTTCCTCCTTGTAGAGTTGGCAGGGCTGCTTTAATCTCGTCTACAGACTTGACCAAAGCAAGTAATATGGCTTCGAGACTGTCGATGCGCTGGCGATCACTGGAACCATCTTGATTGCTGTCCGTCATGAATACCGTCCTTACGTGGGAGTGATGGAAGGAACGGTGGAGGATGTGCCCTCCGAGTCGTACCATGCACCGAGAATTCATCGGGATAGGTGGGAATATTGTCTTCTGGTTCGGACTCGGAGGGAGCAGTACCCCCAGCCTCAGAGCTTGCTTCGTCTTGAGAGTTATGGATGTCCTCGGGACATCGGTGTCTGTTGCCCCTGATGAGAGAGTGGTTTCCCCGGGCTCGGCTTCTTGGAACATCGGATTGTTGCGGATGTTCGAGGAGTGCTACCCCCAGTTCCTTCAACCTCTAGCGACGTGGATGACGAATTTCCCATCGCGGTAGATTTCGTCTTTGAACGGGTGTGTTGGAATACACCAGTAGAGGACAACCGTTTAGACGATAGTTTCTTGGCTGTGGTGGTTGATATCTTGGGACTGGAGATACTCGTCTTTTTCCCCCTCCTTTCGGCGGGGACCTTTTGAGCAAAATTGCAGGAGACAACAGGAGGTGCCTCATCTTCTGAGTTCGGGTGCTGTAGCCTTTGGAAGACGGACGGCCGATCTTCCGTCACTGCCGCGTTGTTGCAGCAGCAATTGACGATGATTTGGGTGCAGCGATGTCCAAGCGAGGACTCTTTGCAAGCCGATACTCCTTCTCTTTCCTTGCGTTTGTGGAGGATCGTCTCCCGCAGGTTAGAGGAACCACTCTGTCTGTTTGCCGCCGGGGGATGGACTCGAGCGGTTGTATACAACTTCCCATCCGAGGCCCGTGTGATAGTCAACGGGATGCCCCGATAGTCAGAGGTTGGGACAGCAGACTGGGCCCGATGAGCCCACGCTGCCCTAGACTTCCTCCTTTTAGCACTTGCGGGTGCGTAATAAGAGGAGTCCAAGTTGAATGTCACAGAGTCTGGTTTATCATCCAGAGAATCATCAGGGTCAGGACCGCATGAGAGACGGTCGAAGACTGATCGAGAGAAGCGTGAAACGGACGCTGTGCGGCTAGAGTTGGGCACCGTGCAGGCTGTCTGCATGCGGTTGTCTTCTGCCGTCGGACGAATTGTTTTCGTACGGCTAGGAGTCACGACCGTACAGGCTGGCCGCATGCGGTTGGCAATTGTGGCCGCATGGGTTTTCTGCAAGCGATTGACTCCCACAGCCGCATGAGTTTCATTCGTGAAGTTGGCAATTGTAACGCATAAGCTATGCGGCTGACAGATATGGCCGCATGAGTTTTCTTCATGCGGCTGGAGGATGTAGCCGCATGAGCTTTCTCCCTGCGGCTGAAGGATGTAGCCGTATGAGCTTTCTCCCTGCGGCTGATAACCTTATGCGGCTCGGATCTCATAGAGTTCCTCTTTGCCCCTGCAAGTCCAGCATCATAGTATTTTCTTCTGCCGGACTTGGGGACAGCAGAGTTGTCTACGATCTGAAGTGGGGCCGCAGGGAATCTTGCTCGCCGTTTTGAACAACAGAGGGTGTCTCTGCAAGAGTTTCAGTAGGAACGAAGGATCGGGGTCTCCACTCCTTACGGGCCTTCTTTGTGCGGGCTTGCTTCTGGACCGGGCCAGTGCTCTTGTCGGAGAGCATCTCTTCGAACGCCTGTTGGTCGAACCGGGGACCATCTTTTGTTGAGTGGAGCCAAGCTTGGCTACATCCGATTGCGTCACCAACTCCTCAGCCGTGGAGAAGTTAGTCCCCAGCAGAGTCGCCATCGTGTTTGCCATTGATTATAAAAGTACAGAACAGTTTTATGGGAGGACAGAACTTAGACTCACAATACAAACTCGCTTGTACAAAGAAAGCCTAGGGACGAAAACCTAGGTACAGCAGTCTAAGTACAATTGTTTATTTTAGATTCTGGGAGGTGACGATAGAGACTCGGAAAGGCGACGGCAGCCCTGCCTTACTCCTTGGACGATCGGTATGCGGCCTTGCCTCCTGGTGAAAAGATGGTTGGCGTTGGTGAAGAAATGCTCTTCTTGCTCTCCTCATGTTGCTCTTCTGGCTTCTCTCTCTCTGTGTATTTTCTTTCCGACTATTGGGGAGTCTCTCTGTGTATACGTGTTTTCTCTCTGATGTTGTCCCCTTTTTACAAGGGAATGGCACCTTGCTATTTATAATAGTGGGGGCATCATTCGGGTTTGGATGATTACCCATTCTCAAAGTGGCGGTGGCCTGATGATTAACCAATCTGGACCATTAGTCTTGAACGTGAAAGATCTGGGCCATTAATATAGATTATGCCAAATCCCATCAACAATTAATGCTGATTGCAATAAATCTTCGTCATGATGATTTGCTGACATCTGCGAATCTTAATGAATAAATTTAATTCATTCTTCTGCCACATGTCCCAGATTATTAGGATTTGGCCCAAGATTTGATTGACTTTAGGACACGTGTCCCGTCGTCAATGTTGAGCCGCATGAGGAGTGTCGATGTTTGGGCCGCATGAGGGTTATCATGACCGAGCCGCATGAAAGAGTTCATGACCGAGCCGCATAAAGAGTCTCCGTACTTTGAACCGCATGAAGGTTGTCATGACCGAGCCGCATGAATATATTCATGACCGAGCCGCATGGGGGTCTTCATGGCCGAGCCGTATGAGAGTCTTCATGACCGAGGCCGCATGGGCCCTCTCTGTTCTGGCCGTATGGACTTTGTTTAGTCTGGCCGCATAGATTTGCCTCGAAGTTTGGTGGACAGCGCCACATTTGTGAAGATTTTCCTCATTTTCCTAGGACGATAGTGCTTTTCGTGTCAGTCATTATGACGACTTTATGTCAGGACTGTAACCTGTCAGGTCTGTCAGCCGTCAGAGATTAGATGCATCCAGTACTTCGGGCACAGCTGTTTTGAAGGCCACGTGGCCTCTCTCTGTGGGCCGCATGGAGTTTACTCGAGTTGCCTATGTGTTTGAGCCGCATGTCCATGTTGGTGACTTTTGAGCCGCATGATACTCTTGAGCCGCATGAAGCTCGTCTGATTTTGAGCCGCATGAAGCTTCCTGGGTTCTGTGCCGCATGAAGAATGTCTCATGACCGAGCCGCATGAAGGACGTCTCATGACCGAGCCGCATGAGGAATGTCTCATGACCGAGCCGCATGAAGGACGTCTCATGACCGAGCCGCATGAGGAATGTCTCATGACCGAGCCGCATAAAGGACGTCTCATGACCGAGCCGCATGAGGAATGTCTCATGACCGAGCCGCATGAAGGACGTCTCATGACTCGCATGAGGAATGTCTCATGACCGAGCCGCATGAAGGACGTCTCATGACTCGCATGAGGAGTGTCTCGATCTGCCCGTGCACTCGCTTTGTGGGCCCGGGTATCCTGAACACACGAGTGTGTAGGTATCATGTTTGCTCCCTGATGTGGGGGCTAATAGAAACACTTGCCCTCGATCTTTGTTGGGAGACTCTTGAGAACCACTCTGTCCATTTGCCCGGGGGCTGGACACAGGCGGCTCTGTACAACTTTCCATCAGAGCCCCACTTAGCGGGACGCTCTTGATGGTCAGAGGTTGGGACAGCTGACTGAGCCCGATGAGCCCGCGCTGTCCTAGACTTCTTCTACTTAGCACCCGAAGGTGCGTAAGAGGAAGAGTCCAAGTTTGGAAGGAGGGAAGAGAAGTTGGTGCCCTTTTCAAAGGAGGTAAGGGGGCTCTATTTATAGAATGGAGTGAGCCCTTTCTTCTTCTCCTTTCCGATGTGGGACTAAAAGCAATATTTTCCATGCTTCTACAAACCTATGCGGAAAGATTCAAGTCGTAGCGACATCTCTCCTAATGCATGACGGGCAGTCACTGTGGGGAACGCTCAACCCATATATTGAGATATGTGGGAGATTGTTGGTGTTTTTGCCTTTGGACTAGAAAAGATAGTCCCCACATCGGCTACACCAAATGGTGAGTATCTCAATATAATGCATTGCTTGTGTTGAGGTGTGCACATGAGGTGTAGTGGGGCACAAGTTTGTGCCATGTGAAAGTATTTTTCTAGAAGGAAAAAGGATTAAATCCAACAAGGATGCTAGTTGATTTTTGTTGTGCGGACTCGGACTCGGACACGGACTCCAGGATGTCTCGTGCATGCACGGGAGTGTTCGGGGGGTAGGCGTGGACTGGCACACTTCTATGCTGATTGTGGGATGATCTAAAATATCAAACTCTATTTTTGAGTATTGGTATTTTAGTCCCACATCGGATAGGAGAAGAGGTGAAGTCTCAACTCCACTCTACAAATAGAGCCCCTTGGCCTCCTTTGAAAGATGCACCAAGAAGAGAGTTGAGGGAGTCTGTTAAGTCCAGGAAGCCCGTTCAAGTCTCAAATATTGACTTACGAGCGTTCCAGAAGTTCTTCGTGAACTTGCTGGTTCCTGGAAGCTGTTCGTGCTCGTGTGGGGCGAATAAAGCTTTGAGCAACGGTGGTTCATTCACCCCAGCATCTCATTCTCGCCTGTCATCGCTGCTGTTGCCTTTTACAGTAACTTCTTTTTAGAAGCTCTACTGCCGATAGTCGCTTGCACAAAGTCTCTTTAGATTTTTTGTGTATTACGTAGAATCTTTTTAGATCCTCGTAATTCAGAATCCTCCAGGATTTCTGTTCACATCTTCTTTAAGGTGTTGCATTTGAAACGTTGTTTGTACAATTGTTTCAGTTTCAGAATTTTTCATCGAAAATTGTGCCTCGACAAAACATAGTATTGGAAACTTCTTTAGCAAAACCCTACAATTATGACCTTTTGTCTCCATCCGAGCAATCTTCATCGTCTGCCTCGTGTTCAGATCAGATGATGACGGTGAAAATATTGTTTACGCCTCTTTGTCAACTAGGAGATCTACCCGGGCGAAAGGATTACCGTCCCATATGGCCGAAGGCAGTTAACTCAAGACCTCATTCGCCATAGCAAAATTCTCGAGCTAAGAAGATGCACAAGTGCAATAGACGGTCCTTGATGACTTGTAGCAAATGATGAAGCAGTTTTTGCTCTATTGCAATGCTAGCAGTGAATGAAGTCAAGTCCCTCTAGTTTCTGTCGCAGATAGAAATAAACCAGATGTAACTTTGCCAAGCCCTACATCTTAAAAATCATGCAAGACCAGATTGACTCCTTTGTTCAAAGGGAGGAGTTAAGGAAAGCAGGGGCATTCATCCATATCCCCATGAGTCGGATGTAATCTCGTATACGCACAAATTCAATCCGTCCACATCGCATTTGTATAACGGCACGACTTCGTCGAATCAACACGTCTATTACTTTTGGTCCCAAACTAGTAAAGTGATTGAGAATAATGTGATAATGACCAGATTGTTCATTGGGACTTGGAAAGGAGTAGCCTTCGATGGGCTATGTAATCTTCCGACTGTTTCCATCAATTCTTGGAATGATACAGAAATTTGGTTCCTCTTTCGATCCTACGAGGATGACTCGGAGGAGTCTATGTTAGAACTTTATTGTGCCATGTCGATTCATGAGAAGAAAAACATAAATAAATTACGGAAGCGTACCTGAATCCATTGCTAGGCTTGATGGATCTTGAAGCGATCGTCTCTTTATTGGTTCGATCTTCCAACTTGCTACGACCCTTAATGACAAAGAAGAATCCGAATACTTTGTCCCTCTCTTTCTGTTGATGGGGATGCAGAAGAGAAAAAGAGAAAATCTCTCTTTTAGCGGCCGTATAAGTTGGGGACCATAACCCTAATGAATACACATATATATAGATATGTGTGTTGTGATATTTCTAATTTGGCCCCTCATCAAATTAGAATTATCTCCGGTATCTACACATTAATTCCATGACAATTATACCCTTAAGCCAATTTTCAAATAGACCACTTTAATTTGGCTTAATTATTTAGATAGCCCAACACAATTAATTTTACATGTGTGGCCCCATATTATTGAATAATCCAATAATCTTCCACTGGACCACATATGTAACCTTATAATTGTATTAACCTTAGTGAGCTCATAAATTGCTATCTAATCCTTAGGGTATATCTGGACAATCTCGTCCATTAACCATATCAACATAGGATCAAAGCGGCATTCATCACATATAGCGTAACTAAACCATCAATGGTCACATATACCAATATAGCTAAACGACATAGATCAATCATGGATACGTAGCATAAAAATTACACGCAACGTGATCAATACATGTCTATTTCCAACTGGTCCTCCTTAACTTTAATGAGATCAATACTTTAACATAATGAAAACAGAATGAACTGAATTTCCATATATCTGATCAGATAATATCAAAAATACTTTAATACATAAATATGTCCAAAACCAAATAGCACCCAAATACATAAAATACAAACTCCCACTATATTGTCATATTTTTAATTAACACCCATATGAGCAGTATGCTCATGAAAGACCCTGGGTGATAATACTTTTGTGAGCGGATCCGCTAACATGGAGTTTGTCCTAATATGCTATATGGACACTTTTACCATTCTGAATTCTTTCCTTCACAACTAGAAATTTTATGTCAACATCCTTTGACTTATACAAGTTCTTGTTGTTATTAGAATACAGTACTGCTGATTTATTGTCACACACCATAATTTATTTGGTCTTTCAACACCGTACTGTTGGCGCAGCCTTGTGACAAATTTCGCAAACCATATTTCCTGAATAAATGTCCCACAGCATGTTATAAACCTTGCTGCCATGGTGGAAGAAATTATGAGTGCATATTTGACACTCATCCAAAATATATCTCCATTAGTCAGCATAACCTGATGTGGATCTCTTGCTGTGTTGGCATCCAACAAAATCAGAGTCGGAATACCTTATGATCTCCAGAATTATCCGATCTCCTACAAAGAGCATATAATTTCTTGTTCTCTATTAATTACTTAAGTAGTTTGGCTGCTACCCAATGATCCATCCATATTTGCTTAAATATCTGCCTAACATCCTAATATGTACGCAATATCCTGACGCGTACATACTTGAGCATACATTAGACTCCCTACAACTGATCATGAAGGAAAAATCTATTGTATTTTCTTAATTTTAAGGCTAACCTTAGGGCACTTGTTTGAGACCGAATTTGTCTCCTTTAACATGAGGTGTCACCTGGTTTGCATTGAATACTTTAATCAATATACAAAACCAAAAAATTATTCCTACTCCCACTGAACTTGTGATACACACAATCTTCAACAGTGTTCATCTCAAAACCAAACGAGATAATCACTTGAAGTACTTTTGACGAGAAGATTACTTGAGTTCATAAATATATTTTGTCAATTTGCAAACCATATTCTTTGGGTCTTTCGACACAAAGTTTTCTGGTTGCACCATATAAACTGTTTCATCAATATTACCATTGAGAAATGTCGTTTTGACATCCATTTAATGTAATTCAAGATCAAAATGTGCAACATGTGCTATGATTATTTTAAAGGAGTTTTTCAAATATACCGAAGAGAAAAATTCTTTAAAATCAATCCCAAAATTTTGAGTAAAGTCACTAGCTACAAGACGTACTTTATACCTCTCCACATGACCCTTCGAATCATTCTTGGTTCTAAATGTCCATTTGCAACCAATGGACTTCATACCTTTTGGTAATGGGACAAGTTCTTAAATTTTATTGTCTTGCATGGACTTATACTCCTTATTTTTTGTATCAATCCACTTTGAGAACTGGAACTTTCCATGGCCTGACGGAAGATGATTATAGATCATCTTCCAGTATCCACGGTCTTCCTCACGTTCCTAAAGAAATATGACAATATAATCCGAAATTATATTTCTCCTTTCTCTTGTGGACCATCTTAAAATTACCTGTTCTTGAGGTTGTTGAGTTTGTTCCTCAGGAATAATTACCTTATCTTGAATGGGGGTGCCGCTACATTATCTTGTCAAGGTATCTCAACAACTACTTGTAGAGCTAATTCGACATTGTCTTGTTGAGACTCTGAATTCACTTCTTGATTAATGACAGGTACAAAATCCTGCACATCGTCAAAAGTGATAGTAGGAATCACAATCGATTCCTCCTCAAAGATAATGTCTTTGACTTTATTTCTCCCCCAAACTCAACATCCTCAAAAAAATATTACACTTCTCGTCTCAAAAAAAATTATTTATGTGGGACCGTATAATTATTAATCCATCGATCTGTCAGCATAGCCAATAAAGTAGCTGTTTACAATTTAACTTTGGTCTGTATTTTCTTTACAGATTAATATAGACATTAAAGTCTATAAAGTCAATAAATCCAAATCTCATCAGACACAAGTCGTTCAACTCTATTTCTAGAGATGTGACCTAATCGCTTATGTCATAATGAGGTTAAAAATATTTATTGTTAATTTTGCGTTTAGTACCACATGACTCCACTTGCAAGATTTTATTGTAAGATGCAATAGTTTCAACTGAATATAGGCGATCATAGACCTTAAAGGAACCATTACCAATAATATTTGAATTTAAAGATAGACTAAACTTATTATTTTCAAATGAACAATGATAACCAGATTTGTCCATTAAGAAAACTGAAACTGAATTTCATCTAAAAGATGGTACAATAAAAGTGTCTATCAAATCCAAATAATAATCGGTTCCTAAATATAACCTAAAATGTCCTATTGCATCCACTTCTACCGATTTTTTTTGTCACCTACATAGATGTATCTTTCACCATCAATTGGCTTTCGGTAGCTCAGACAACCTTGTCTATAAACACTAATATGGATAGTAGCACCAGAATCTAACCACCATGTGTTTCCAGGTATTAAATCTAAATTAACCTCAAAATAGACCAAATTTAGAAATGTACTTTTTTTATAAGCCATGCGTGGTACTTTGTACATTTCTTCCTTATGTGTCATGCCTTATCACAAAAGAACAACCCTTAGTTTTATATTGTTGTTTCTTTTGAGCTGGACCCTTAGCAGCTACTGTATTCATTTTTTTTTTTGCCCTTAAAGTTTATCCCATTAAACTTGGAAACTAATTTCTTATTGGCAGATATTATAGCAACATTAACTGTAAAGAGAACAAAACAAAACAAAAATGAACATGCTCTAATTAATAACCAAAGAGTAAAATATAGTCAAACAAATCCAAACAATGGTGAACCCCATCTCAAGATACCTAGTGCATCATTAATATAAAGTCTTTGGACAGTGATATTAACTGCAAGTGGTACTCTTGGTGTAGTGATCAAATGTTGACAATAAGTCATGTCAAATAATAAGCCTATCTTTGGATCGGGTTATATTCACATGTAAATCGTATAATTGTCACACATTTATCACCACAAGTATGTGTACAATTCGGCCAAGTATTAACCTTCCTTTGGGCCGGCTAATACCCGCATGAATATACACACACAAACATCCGACATCCCTCATAGACTATCTACGCAAGAGAGGTCACTTTGGCGACATCTTGTTTCAATGAGTCTACTTAGAATATTGGACAACTATTGCTAGTCTTAAAAAGCACCAAAAAATTGAATGTTGACTGAATTTTACAAAACTGAATCATGTCCAAAACTTTATATATATGCATATTCATAAGATTATTACTCAAATAAAATAATCAAAGCATAATCATGAATTTCAATTTGACAAAATTGGATATTATCACTATAACAAAATTCATGAAATAATCTACGGAGGATATACATCCAAAGAAAAAATCATAGACATTAATAATAACTCCAAAATATATATCCAAAACTGAACATATTTGGTCTAAACTGAGCATTATCAGCACCTCTTTCCTCTTTAAGTATCCAAATATCTAAAGAAAATCTTTTTTTAAAAGAAGAACAAGCAAACTTTAGACCAATTTGGAGACTAATTATTTAATAACCGAATCCATCAATCAAAATATTACTTCAAATAATCCATAAAGATTGTACCAAATTTATCTACTATCTCATAAACATGTGAATCTTTTTGTATAAATTAAAAATATTATTTTCATATCATCACATGTATATGTACTAAAAATTGATGGTCCCGATATTACAATATTCTAGATCAGACCCCAATACGATATAAATTTAGACTAATAAATCCATAAATAAATAATATTAAAACCAAATACTAAACCCAAGCCATCTCATATTCACCATTAGTTCAAACAATGAATATTAAAATACGGATGAATTTACATCTTCAGTATTAAAAATTGATGTCAATAAGGATGCACATCTCATATTCACCCAAGCCATCTCATATTGACATCTCATATTCACCATTAGTTAAAAATAATAAATAAATCAATTTGAACTAAATTGACACATTAAATAAATCTCCAAAGTTGAAGTCACCCGTATTCGTACTTATTCAACATAAGTATGAATCTCCATAATGAATGCACGATTTCTAAAGCAACATTAGATGTATATGTTCTAAATTGAATGGATCATCATAAAAAAATTGTTTGAACAATCGTAACCCTAAATCAAATTAGATGAAACGATCTAGGGTTCCTGAAAAATACTAAAAAATTATTCTGAAATTTTGATCTCATAAATCAAACATGGAGGCTCTGATACCACTTGTTGGATTTTATTGTGCCATGTCGATTCATGAGATGAAAAACATAAATTAAATTGCGGAAGCGTTCATGAATTCATTGCTAGGCTTGATGGATCTTGAAGCGATCGTCTCTTTATTGGGTTCGATCTTCCAACTTGCTACGACCCTTAATGACAAAGAAGAATTCGAATACTTTGTCCCTCTCTTTCTGTTGATGGAGATGCAGAAGAGAAAAAGAAAAAATCTCTCTTTTGGTGGCCGTATAAGTTGGGGACCATAACCCTAATGAATACACATATATATAGATATGTGTGTTGTGATATTTCTAATTTGGCCCCTCATCAAATTAGAATTATCTCCGGTATCTACACATTAATTCCATGACAATTATACCCTTAAGCCAATTTTAAAATAGACCACTTTAATTTGGCTTAATTATTTAGATAGTCCAACACAATTAATTTTACATGTGTGGTCCTATATTATTGAATAATCCAACAGTCTATGATTATTACATCTGTAACTTGAATTTTGCTGCTTATTATCAATTAGACATGTCCCCCCTCGTTTCTAATCAAACTTACAAAGGTCCACTAGCTATCTGCCATCCAGTGTAATTGTCAACTCGTTTGACGTAGATGAGTCGTGCTTCTTTGAAACCTTGTCCAAATCAAGTTGGCCAACTCTTGCGGCAAAACCTGGCAGCTTAGGCTCAGGTAAGGACGCAACGTCAGCACCCAACATTACGATTACAGACGACATCAACGGCCTATCTTCTGGATGTTCTTGCACACAAATAACCCGACTTTTATACATCTGAGGACCTCATTCTCTGACAAGTTTTTGCTCATTGATTCATCAACTAGCGTGAAGCATTGTCCTGTGGTCCACAAACTCCAAGCCTGTAACTCCGAAGTTGTAAAATGATAATAGAGCATTTGGTATACGAAATACTATATTGTAAGCAAAATTTTATATTCTCGTGTTTTGTAAATATATAATTATTCTTTATACTGAAAAATATAATATTTTTGATTGGTGAATAAATATATTTAATTCTTCTTATGGTTTGTTTTTTTTTTTTTTTTTGAAATCCCACGCACACACACGATTGGGGGGCTCGAACCTTGCCGGCCCCTCCGGATGTCCGCTCTAATACCATTAGGCTAGAGAGCTCGGACTTCTTATGGTTTGTTTGTGATGTCTTTATAACATAGTTGGTTAATGTGCTATGTTTGTATACAAGAGAACACGTTTTAAATTCTATTGGCATCATAATTTTTTACTAATAAATTAATTTTTATAATCCAGTTTGCACTGAAGCTAATCCGAACACACTTGACGAGAAACGAACCTACCAAAAAAATGACCTTTTTAAAAATGATTTTTTTTTTTTGAAAATAATGAGAAACCAAAAAAAAAAAAAAAAAAAAAAAAAAATTCATATTTTGTGAACAAGTTGTTTATCCCAATCACAAATATTGAGAATGAATTTTTATGAGTCAAATCAAACATGTGAATAAATTTTTCATCCTAAATTTGTACCAAAACATAAAAAAATAGTAACAAATGCTTTCTTAGAGTAAAACGACAATGAGTGCGTAGAGCTTACTTACCTCTCCTACAAGATTTAGATACGGAGAGGGAGCATTCTCCCCTCTATTCTTCTTTCCGCTTATAATCTCTAGTATTACTACTCCAAAACTAAATACATCGGACTTCAAAGAGAAAATTCCTTCCATAGCATATTCAGGTGACATGTACCCACTGTGCATAACAAATCACGAATATAAGACCATGTACTAGTAAATTAGTTCAAAATATAAAAACTATGATATGATGTGTGATACATACATATATTGAATCATACTTACTATGTTCCCACGATTTTTCTCGTATTAAAATCAGTTTCATCACCACCAAAAAGTCTGGCCATACCGAAGTCTGAAATTTTCGGATTCATACAATTATCAAGGAGAATATTGCTGGCTTTGAGATCTCTGTGAATAATTCTGAACAAAGAGTCATGGTGAAGATAGAGAAGTCCTCGAGCAATCCCTATGATAATTTGATATCTTGTTCCCCAATCCAGTAATGCGCCTTTTTCTTTATCTAAAGACAAATTTAATTAGATGTGTTGTTTAACCATTTCAATTCTTTCTATCAACAAATAAACAATCAGATTCTACAATATTACTGACCATCATAAGTAACTCAAGAAAATATAAAATCATAAGAAATTTTATAACTTATGTTCTGTGATGTCAATTGCATTAAAATTAAGAACATAGTGGGTGAAAAGAATGTACCAAATAGGAAGGCGTCTAAACTTCTGTTGGGCATGTACTCATATATCAGCATTCTCTCCTTCGTCCCTTCTATACAGCATCCAAGAAGCCGAACAAGATTTACATTCTGAAGTTTGGCAATTAGGTTAACCTCATTCTTAAACTCATCGGTGCCTTGCAGTGATGTTGCTGCCAGTCTCTTTACTGCAATCACTTGGTCGTCGCTAAGCTTGCCCTGTCGATATATCTTGCAGATTATTATTTATAATTAAAGAGTGGAATATTTAAAAATATTATCGCTTCTGACACAAGTGTTACATAAATTTATTTACCTTGTAGACGGTACCGAATCCACCCTGACCAAGTTCGTTTGCAGCCGAAAAATAGTCGGTAGCAGTTTCAATGGTAGCAAAATCAAATGAAGGAATATCGGTGTCTACAGTGGTACTTTCATTTGATTTGCCAGTGGATAACTTGGTAATTCCTGAGCAATTACAATTAAGCAGCATCTTATTGTTAATACAAATTAACCTTGTAATTGTAAGATTTTGAATGCTGCACGTTTAGTATCTATCTTGCCTCTTAGCCTTGTCTTTCTTTTCTTTAGGACACAGGCCACACAAGCCGTAGTAAGTACAAGTGCTCCGAGAAGTAGACTCACCAAGATAGCCACCTTCTTATGTTTTTTCCTGTGTGGTTGGACACGCGAATCTGCATGCACAATGGTTGTATCAACATAATATTCATTTACAAAATTTAACATAAGACCATGTCATGATCACGATGTCTTGACTAGCAACATGGTAGGGTTGTTACAGTAAAGGGGTTTTAATTGCGAGAGTTTGATGAGTGGGAATGGCCAAATCAAATGTCGAGGCAATTAGGACTTGATGAGTGTTGGATGTTTGGTAAATAGGGAAGCATAAAACATATCAAGAATTGAAGTAATGAGCATAGCATTCTACTACTTGATGTCTCTCTACCTACTCCGTCAATGCAGCATATTATGGAGAAATTATTCAGTGAGCGGGCTCACCATGAGCCATCATTCTCCTCCACTTGATGGTAGCGACAGCCTTGATTCTCTTCCCCATCCACAACTTCCGAGACCATCAAGTGGAGAAGAATGAGGGCTTGTGATGAGCCCAACTCAAAAGCCACAACCGTCAGTTCCGTTCCTGCAATCAAAATCAGTGTTCCTAAGACACCCGTCGGTGACGTCGGTCCCATCTGCTGAAGCCCCACTTGCTCGATCGGGGTCCTTGGGAACGTAACCCTGCAAGCAACTGCACACAGGCGTGGACTCAATGTCACAGATTAATCCACTAGGTCTGCAGTGCACCGGTTCGATGGTTCTTCCCATGTTTTCTCGTTTAAGCACGAAAATCCCGGTATAAAATAACTGTGCACCGGACCGGTTAAGCCACTTGTAGAGTTAGTAGCTAGACCCGACTATTGTCTTCGACTTCTGATCAGTGATCAACATTGCACCATTGGCAGTGATAGACAAGAGTTCGGATGAGTTGATGATCGAGCTTGTGCGATTTGCCGCCCACACAATTCTTCGTTCCGGTGCTTTATTGAATGACGTGCCTATGTATCGCCTATAGTTGAGTTAGTGGGGGTGAAGAACCCTAAAGCGGAGGTGCCGTTGTTGGCCGGCCGAAAGTAAGGTTTGGTTGTCCGCGAGGGATACGGTCGGTGTTAGGATGTCTTTACAGTGGAGAGGGAGAAAGAGAGTGTTCGTGAAGAGAATTAAAAGGAATGTTTCCATGTTTGAGAAAAGAGTTTTGTTATGCCTACAACCAAATGTTTACAATCTTTTTAGAAGTGTCACGTGTCTGTAATTCGATTGGAGGGACGGGGGAAGTGGTGGGCTCCGGATGGAGTCATATAGTAGAGGGTGAGAGGGGGAGGTGGGAACCAGAGATGGAAGAAAGAGAAGTTGTAAGAATTTGATTGTGGACTTGGCATTTTCCTTGAAAAAAAGTGGTAAGCAAGCAGTAGTCCTCCACCAAGTGTAAGCTATAGTTTCAAGTCAAGCACATTTCAATCAAGTGTGAACGGCTTATGCAATTCACCTTATCTAGGGGAAATTGTGCAGCACCCCTCCAACTTTTCCACACATATTGGGTCTTCATGTAAAAGTTTTTAGTTTTTATGTACAAAATTTCCTTCTTCCATCCACTTAATTTTTTAAAATTAATTTACTTTTAAAATAAATTCAAAGACTGTTTTATATATATATATATATATATATATATATATATATATATATATATATATAATCAATCGGCTGGTTTTGTATTATAAATCAACCTATGTTATACACGTTGGATTGGATTGGAATTACAATTCCTATTGATTTTCGTTTTCGATGTTTGCAAATGCCAAGAAATTTGAAAAGAAAAGTGAATACTTCAATGTGGAAAGTGATTCCTTATTTGGATAAATGGAATCACTTTTTCTCCTAACTTTTCTTCCATTGGGAATCACTTTCCTTTCCTTTTCAATTTCTTTAGCACCCAAACATAGGAAAGTAATCAATTTTCTTTTCCGATCCGATGATTCTGCGAACCAAACGAGACATAAAACATATGATGGTTCTATAATACAAAATCAGCCGATATGTTTTTTTTTTGCCCGATGATGGGTCAGAATGGCGTGTCCGTGCATGAAAACTCAACGGATAGGGCGCCGCACAGACGGTCGAGGACCGGCACCATTCTACCACGGGTATAAACGACGGCCGACCACACGGCCCGTCGTGCGGCGCTGTAGGGACGTCGAGAAGACGTCGTAAGGGTGTCTTACGCATAGAACGGTTGGTTGTGCGGCATCGGCTGTCGTGGGCGTCTGAAGACGTCGGGGGCGCTTTCGGCGTCGTGGGCGAAGCGAGACGTTGAGTTGCGGACGTCGAAAGACGTCGGCCGTCTCGTGGAGCTTTGGAGCGCGAAGCGTGCGTGTGGGACTATGATGACAAAGCCAGTGCAGACAAGATCCGCACGAAAAGTCGAAATGATATGACGATCAGGCTAAAAATCGTGTGTGGGGAGACACGATTTAACTGAATTCACATGTACTGGAATATATATATATATATATATATATATATATATATATATATATAAACTTTATGTTCTTTCATTTTCTGGATATATTTTTTTTTGAAGCAATGGGTACTTGTGGCGAACTCGCCTCCACTGGGGCTCGAACTCCCGACCACTTGGGCCGCATGCATCTCTCTTAACCACTAGGCTGGAGGTAATTTTCTGGATATATATATATATATATATACACACGTTTTAATTAAATAGAAACAAGACTCGTCAACAAAGAGCCAAACAACAATGTTATATATAATTTATGTTCAAAACTTTAGGTTCTTTCATTCTCTGTCACATGCACGTTTTAATTAAATAGAAACAAGACTCAGTCAACAAAGAGCCAAACAACAATGTTATTATCTTACAAATTGTTAAGGAGATTCTTGATTGGAGTGTGACGCTATGTTAAGATCAAACTATGAGTGTTGATGATATGCGTGCCGACGAGGGATAAGCCTCATATGGTTATGTTATTCACCCATGTTTGTTCACAATCTTGCCTTCCTTTTATTATTATTATTATTTTTTTTTTTTTTTGTACTAAATGTTTCTTCCTTCACAGAATCACACATGGTTCTTATCCACGTTTGCCCACACGGTTGTTTTAGTCCAACGGTTTTCTAAAACAGTTCGAAGCCACAACTATCTCTGATATGAATCAACTTGCATAAATCTGGACCCTATCGAACTTTATGAATATACAACTCTCCAGTCTTATATGATTACACACGAGCACTTGACCAATGAGTCAATGATTCAGTATGAACAACCAACAGCTCAAGCCTATTTTATGTTCTAGTTGATTGCATGAATGCATATTCCCGTCCATATATTATTTCCACACATCATCTGATGGCTACTATGGTATTGTATGAAGTCCCCCCCTATATGAATGTTAAGGATATTTTGGTCAAGTAGCCCCTACAACCATTAAAATAGCACAATAATTCAGTCGTTTCTTAACTTTAATTTGAATATTTTGACTATTTTGTTGGTGTTTTTCACTTAGCTTTGGGAACTTTAGTCTTACATTGGAAAACCATTATGGAGTATATCTCAATATATAGCTATGCTTGTGTTGGAGTATGCACATGGAGTGAGGTGGCCCATGTGAGTTGATTTTCCTAGAGATGTAAGTTTAAATCACAAAGAACAAATCTTTTGTTTTGACACTCACTTTGGAAATCCATAGGAGCTACCAACTCGGACTCGAACTCGGACTAAGGGCGCAAAGTGGTGTTTTGATGGCGCACTTTACACTTAGCATGGAGCTCGGGTGCGCACGTAGGCGCATTGCGGCCATACGTCGTAGCGGTCCTACACTGTAGCGGCACAAGAAGTTGGAAGAGAGAGAATTTTGGAGAGGCACCTTCTCACTCCATGAGCTTCGTGAGCCACAGTAGCCCCTTCTCCCAAGTCCCTGCGCCACAGCAGCAGAGGCTTCCAAGTCCATGCGCCAACTGCGCATTGAGTCCTAAAGTCTTCCCGAAGATGCCATGGGGCATTCCAGAGGTTCAGACTTAAACTTGCTGGTTCCTAGGGGCAGATCGCGTATAGGACGAATCTTGCTTTCACCACCGGTGACCTGTTCACCCCAGCAAGGAGATTTTTTTTATGTTTTTCTTTTGTGTTCTCGTGTTCTTCTCATTGTAGCGTCTGCGAACGTAAAGAGAAGAACACTATTTTCTTCTTTGTTGATGTATATTGCATTTTCTTTGAGTCAGTTTGTAACCTTGATTTAGTGCTTCTATTGAGTTGGCCTGAGTGGCAGACTTCGTGTCTCGTCGTTAAACTCTACGCAACTCTCTAGTGTTGTTGGCTAGAGTAGCAGACTTCGTGTCTCGCTATTATGTACTCTACGCCATTTCTGGACCACTCCATTCTTAGATCTGACTTCTGGACCAACATTTTTTGCTAAAAATAATTAAAATACCTTATAACATTTATATTCCAAAAATATTTGTGGTTATTTGGCACCAGAAAATTTTATATAAATATGAATTAATTCATCCAATTTTACCATGACAAAAAATTTTCACTCATCTAATACTTTCAATCAATCTTGTGTCTATTCGATGGTTAGCTTGCTTTATGGAGACTGCAGTGAATAAAAATTTGTAAAAGTTCAAAAAATTAGATTTTTGAGGCTTCAACTTAATCGACCACCATTAAGCTGCAACAATTCTATATTCGTCTTTGAAGAAAATTAAGTTGACATTTAAGTATTTTAATTTTTATATATTATACATGTAATTAATTTGCAAAATATATACATGTTCTATGTTTTGACTACGTCGTTACTGGAACGGAAGCAAAATTTCTAAAATATTGATATGATATACCTCTTTTGTATTTTTAGGCTTGATTTTAGATCCTAAAATAAAAATAGATGGTGTATATGCATATTGTTATATAATTTTTATGAAAATATGAACATTGAAGTAGGTACTAAAATATTTAGAACTTCTAATTAGTTTATATGAAGAAAATGTTATGTTATGGCGAAACGAAATATATATATATATATATATATATATATATATATATATATATATATATATATATATATATATATATATATATATATATATATATATGGGAGCAGATCAAAAGTCTTCCTTAGAAAACCCCCTAAAAAACTCCCTCACTCTAATCCGTAATATTAATATTAATATTAATGTTAATATTAATGTTAATGTTAATGTTAATATTATTTTTTTTATTTTTATATTAATGTTAATGTTAATATTAATGTTAATATTAATTTTAATGTTAAATTTAATGTTAATTTTAGTATTTGATGTTAATATTAACATTAAACTTAATATTAATATTAATATTAATATTAACATTAAATTACGAATTAGAGTGAGGAGATTTTTAGGGGGTTTTCTAAGGGGAGCTTTTGATCCGCTTCCTATATATATATATATATATATATATATATATATATATATATATATATATATATATATATATATTTTTTTTTTTTTTTTTTTGGAAAAACCCCCTCCTTTTATTAAACAAGGCTAAAGGCTCAAAATTCCGAAGCCTAGCCACGTATACAAGGCGCAAAAAACCATGCATATACAAGTATACCACCAAAAAGGAAAGAAAGGGGCTAGAACTAACAGGAGCTAAGGTTGGGTCAAAGACCAAAAGGCTGGTGGGCTGTGGGAGCATTGAGAGCCCCGTTTACGACATTGGCGGAGGACCTCCCGGATGAGTTGATCCGCTGAGTATTGGTGGCCTTCGGCTTCCTATATATATATATATATATATATATATATATATATATATATATATATATAAAATATATATATATATATTATATATTTTTTATGTATATATATATATATATATATTAAAAATATATATATAACTTTTATGTATATATATTATATTGAAAAAAAAAATAATAAAATATATATATATATATATATATATATATATATATATATATATATATATATATATATATATATATATATATATATATATATATATATATATATATATGTTTTGGATCATCATATATATAGTATTTAGCTATATATATAGTATAACTTCTAAGTTGTCAAATGCTAAGAGTATACTACAAAAGAAAAAATAAAAAAATATTTTTTCCTTCCAGCTCAATTTTTTTCATGTATTTGAACTCCTATGATGAAAATGATAATGATGGTTTTGGATTATATTTTTCAATTTTAGAGTGGGGAATGCACATGAAACTTTTTATCATACTTTTTTTTTCTTTTGCACGTGATCTTCTAATGACCTATGTCTACACGATAGTATCAAAATTTTGTTTCAGTACATGTTAAAGAATGTTAAGCAATGACCTCGTTTGGTTCACGGAATCATGGGGTTGGGAAAGAAAATTTATTACTTTTTTATGTTTGGATGTCAGAGAAATTGAGAATGAAAAGGAAAGTGATTCTCAATGGAAAAAAAAAATAGACAAAAAAATGGTTCTATATTCATTCAAACAATATTCATTTTTCCACCTTTAAGGATTCACTTTTCTTCTTTTCTCTTTTTGGTATTTCCAAACATCTAAAAATATTCAATAAAAATTATAATTTTTTAAAAAGAAAGAAACACCAAAAATCCGTCGGTGGTTACAAATATTCTACCAGTTGGTGGTTAGTGGTTACTAATGATTGTCATACTCATGTATTTAATTATTAGTGGACACTACAATCGTTGGTGGAGTTCCGGACTCCACCTCTGATATATGAAATATAAATTCTATAATAAATTCTTATCTACATCCTGTCACTTATTATTCATGTTGTTACAAGAATAAATAAAATATTTTTATTGTACCTATCCAGTAGATCTTCTCCAAAAAAAATTTAATTATAAACTAAATATGTAAGCATTTATATTGACCATGCATACTTGTGAGTTTTTTTTAAAACTTAAATAGGCAAATTTGCAACTAAATATGTTAATTTTTTACGACTTTGTAATTATTTTAAATTTCTTTTATTAGCAACTAAATATTTTGGAGTAATCGATTGTCAGTAATTTGCTAGCTCCATTAGTTGTAAACTCGTAAACGTACATGATATTTTGTTGCGAATTAGCCAACTAATTAAATATGTAATCACTTATTGTCTATTATTAGCAACTGCCATAATAGTGTAACGTTGAGTAGTTGTACGAGTCATGTATAATGGCTATAAGTAGAATAGTGTAATGTAGAGTGTAAAGCATGTGCAAGTACCTAAATACGAAGATGCGACCCGGACGTAAAGATCCTGATCGAAGCCATCGAGCCTCACGACGTCCCAAAGCGAGTCGTTGAGCCAGATCGCGCACCCATACCGACCTCCATCGTTTGCGTAGGCAACACAAGAGCAGTCGCGCAAACACGCAAGCCTACACTCGGCGAGGCTGGGGGTAGGAGTGGGGATCGCCGACTCCGGCATCTTCGCCTGGTGAACAACCACAAATCCGTCGGTCCCGTTCCTGCAGTCCAACCCCGTCTTCCGAACGCAACCGTCGGTCCAATTTTCCGACGCCCACCTGCTCGGGCTCTTCGGCACGTACCCTTCCAAGCAACCGCACATAGGCGAGGCGCTAGCGTCGCAGATCCCGTTGGGCCCACATTGCCCGAAATAGTTACACTGGGTCGACGGCTCTTCCCAGGCCAGCTCCCACTGTCCCCCCGCATCCGACGATAAACCGAACAGTTGGGCCTTCCCTGTCGCGCTAGTGACAAATAGCATCGGTCGGTCGCCCTCTTGGAAGGAGAACGTCGACTCTTGGCTGCTGTTCACGTACTTGTAGTTGAGACCCTTGCTCCTAAAGTTGATCGCATCCCACGGTCCGCTGCGCCAGACCACAACGCCGGAGGAAGTATATAAGTACGTGTCGGTGTTGGGGTCGACCGCTACGTAGTACGCCCCTCCCGATGGATCTATGTCGTTCTCCCACGATGTCAAGTTAGTGCTGAAGCCGGTGATCCAGTCCAGACCGAGCTTCATGCCCGCTAGCAAAGTGTCGGTCGGGTAGTCGAAGCTCTGCCACGCATAACTTCTGGTACTGTCGTCTCCGTTTTGTTCAAGCACAAAGTTCCCGGTCTCCAGTAGCTGCGCGGCAGGAGCGGTTAGGCCAGTTGCTGCAGTGCCGACAGACCAGGCCCTTTTCTTCGACTTCTGATCGGTGATCACCATCATTCCGTTGGTCGTGATCGACAGGAGTCCGGTCGAGTTGACGACCGGGCTTGCGCGATTAGCCACCCACACGATTCTACGGTCGGCCACATTATTGAACCACATGCCGACGTATCGGTTAGTCGTGTTGGCGGGGGTGAAGAATCCTAGAGCGAAGGTGCCGCCGGCCGAAACTAGGACTTCGCCGTCGGCGAGGGGCTGGGTTGGCGTTATGGTGTCTCTTGAAGCAGAGAGGGAGAAGAAGAAAGCCATCACCATGAAAACTATTAGAAGGGATGTCCTCATCTCTCCGTATGAATGAATGAACAAGTTGTCACCCCCCTTGCATTAAATAGCTTCTAATTAAGTCCTAAAGTTTCAAAATTAGTCTAAAGTGTTTTAAACTGGTAGCAGCCAATCTCGACCAACGGCTGCAAACGTGTGGAAGAAAGGGGAAAGTGGTTTCAAAAGCGGGATAGGATGGCCACTCCGCTCGAGTCAGACACTGTATGCAATCATACCAATCATTTTGTGAGAAATAGTGGTGAGCACAGCTAGGTTCTAATTCGATTTTTAGGTCAATTTTGAAACACAGTCATTTTTTTTGTTATCTAAACAATCCAAATATAGTACTGCACCAATCCAAGAGAGGTGTCTTTGTCGCATCATATCGGACACGTATGGAATATTGACACATACACTGCAAAAATACACTAGACATGTAGTGCCTTGCCCATGTTTCGGTGTCGTGCTATATTAGTATCCGTTCAATATACAAATACCCTACCAAATATTAAAAAATATACAAACCTTCCAAAGCATACTCCATGATATATATATATATATATATATATATATATATATATATATATATATATATATATATATATATATATATATATATATATATATTATCAATTCAAAAGCTTAAATAATAATAAAAGAGGTGTTGTGATCAGAAGATGGTATATAAAGCATTGGGGCATTGAGCTAAGTAGAAACTATTACGTTGATCCTTCTGGCGCAACAATCGAGTCTTGTTCTTCTTCACGCTGTGAATGACGGATTGGGTCCTGATCTTGATCTTGTGGGAAGAGGTTCTGAAGAGCTGCCGGAAGTGGAGGCATGTTCACATCCAAAACTCCCTCTAAGATCTGCACAACCTGCCCCATCGACGGCCTGCGCTCCTCCGAGTCCTGGATGCACCAAATAGCCACCTTGCAGACATTATTCACTTCCTCCGCTTCCGCAACTCCTTCCAATTTTGGATCCAACAACCTCATCGCATTGCCCTGGATCACCTCTCTTGCTGCCCAGGATGGATAGAAGCTGTGATCCCCTTCTTCCTCGGAACTCCTCGTGTTCCTGCTGCCCGAAACCACCTCGAACAGCATCATCCCGAAGCTGTAAACGTCGACCTTGGGCGTGATCGGTGAGCCCGATATCCATTCGGGTGCCAGATAGCCTACCGTCCCCCTCATCGTCGTCAACACGCGGCTGAAGTCTCGCCCCAACAGCTTTGCCATGCCAAAATCCGACACCTTCGGGCAGAACTCCTCGTCTAGAAGGATGTTGTCCGGCTTGACATCGCAGTGTATTATGCATTCTCTGCACTTCTCATGCAGGTAAGCCAGTCCTCGCGCCGTCCCGAGAATGATTTGGTATCTCGTCCTCCAGTTCAGAAACGTGCACCCGTCGTGGAAGAGGTGGGCGTCCAAGGAGCCTCCAGACATGTACTCGTAGACGAG
Organism: Iris pallida; assembly: GCA_029216955.1. Taxonomy (NCBI): domain Eukaryota; kingdom Viridiplantae; phylum Streptophyta; class Magnoliopsida; order Asparagales; family Iridaceae; genus Iris; species Iris pallida. Next base: position 7,160 of record JANAVB010011857.1, on the reverse strand, counting down.
TAGCATCTGACTGCGTTCGCAGCAGTAACCGCAAAGGCGCACTAGATTGACATGGCCGACGGCACCGAGCGTGCTCACTTCGGTTCTGAATTGCTTCTCCCCTTGTCTTAATCCTTCCAGCTTCTTCACAGCAATCAGTGTGGAATTGGGCATTACGCCTTTAAACACCGAGCCGAAGCCTCCAGTCCCCACCTTGTCCGAGAAATTCTTCGTCATCCGCTGCAGAGTGCTATAGCTGAATCGGATCACAGAGCCCTCTGCTGCTTGTTCTGATGCACGAGTTTGCTTCCTTCTTCGATATGCCCAAGCTATCACGATTGCAGCACCAACGAGCACGACGGCGCTAAGAACTACACCAAGTGTCACTGCAAGTGTCCTTCTGTGCGAATTACTTGAACTGGGGATATCAGAAGCAACGAGCCGGAGGAAAAGAGTATCGCCCCCGCCATCACCATCGTGCCGTTGCTGAAGATTCCTCACTTCCCCCTTCCAGACTGAGCACCCAGCGGAACCATAACTGTAGGCATGACAAGAACAGTTGTTCTTACATGCCAGTTCGCAGCCTTTGTCACTCCCAATCATCAACTTCTCCAAATTTGCCGGCAATCGCATATTTACCATCTTCAAGAAGCCATCCCCATCTCCACATTTCAACTGCGTTCTCCTCGAACACCCTGAACTCCAGTCGTTCAGGTCCCATTCTTGAACCTTGGTCGGATGGAATCCGTCTGGGCACGAACAAACCGTCGGGTTCTTATCGTCACAAACACCAAAATTTCCACAGAGAGAGTAGACGGTGCACTGATCCAATGGCTGAGTGAAGACAGTTGTCCACTTCTGGCTACTAGCAAACAGATACCACTGTCGACCTTGCCCGGACGAATCGACAACGTACCGCGTGATCACGTTGTTATCAAGAATAGTATAGGACGCGAACTTCCTATCCTTGTCGTCGATAAATGTGAAGTTGAACGCCGTGCTCTCCTTGGTTCCAGGGACTGCACTGAAGAACTGGCCATTCCACAGGCCACTGGACCAATATATGTCGGTCCGGTTCCACAGTATAACATACTGATTCGACCCATCAGGGTCCATGCTCTGAGAGAACAGGCCAGGCGCCGGATCGTCGGAGTTCTTCCAGGATGTCAGTCTCTGGTACTCTCCAGTGATCTTGTCTACACCAAGCCAGCCCCCAGGCATCCAAGTATCGGTCGGGTGCGCGAAACTCTGCCATAGGTACAAACCGGAGTCTGACCCGTTAGTTACTGCAAGATTTCCGTTGTCAAGAAGAATAGCGAGATAGGAGCCTGCACTTGATAAGTTGGAATTTGATGACCAGATTGGTGTGTTATCGTGGTTGAGTAGGACTAGATCGCCGGTTGCGGAGATTGTGAGCTTTGAATTTGAAGGGCTGGCGACAGGTGATTCTCTGTTTGCCACCCAGATGATGGTTTGGGGCTGGAGTTTTTTGTACCAGATGCCTATGTAGTAGTTGGAGGAGGAGTTACCTGGTGTGAAGAAACCAAGCTCAAAGTTGCCTTGTCTAGAGACCAAGGTCTGGTTGCCTGACAGAGACTGGCCATGGGAGAGTACATCAGAAGCAATAGAGGGACCAGTGCTGAGAAAGATACAGAGGAGGAGGAAGAAGAAGCATGTTGTGTTCCTGGCGCCCATGGCTGAGTTCAGAAGCCTAAGACTTGTGTATATGGACAAAGTAGCGGCTCAGGTTGCTTTTATGTTGCAGGTATGAGAAGCCAATGCTACAAACGAGCATCTCCGAGAATCAGAGATTATTTATAGGAAGTCATTTAGCTAATAGTCTACTTTAAGTTACACACTTAAAATTATTTATTAATACAATTTTTTCTACTAGTTTTTTATTTAATTTATATATATATATATATATATATATATATATATATATATATATATATATATATATATTAAATGGTAATTAATTTCTGTAATCGTTTTCACTGGAATTCGAACTCCGCCCACGAGAGCCACATGCCTCCACACTAACCACTTAGACTAGCAGTCATTGGCACACACACACACATATATATATATATATATATATATATATATATATATATATATATATATATATATATATAACATTTAAACTTATATTATTTAAATGTTATTTGTAATGTAGTAATTGGAACTCAACTATCAAAGATTAATTATGATAATATTATTCACGAATTATAACATTAATAATATTAAAATTTTGGATAATAATTATATATATATATATATATATATATATATATATATATATATATATGTGTGTGTGTGTGTGTGTGTGTGTGTGTGTGTGTGTGTGTGTGTGTGTGTGTGTGGAATATATACATTAATTATATTATATTGTTGTGTTCAAAAAAAAAATTTATATTATATTGTTTATTTTATATCAATGGGATCCACTTAAAATGTTTTTGGAGGGGTCCATAAATTATGGGGTCATTTGGTATTCCCTAGAGTTGGAAAGTCATTTAGGCAGTTTCCTGGAGTCCATTTTTTCATCCTCTAGATAAACGTGAGAGGGTCACTTAGTCTTATTGAGATGATCTACCACGCTAAGTTGCGTGACTAAGAACACATATATGGATATGAATATGGACACATTTTCTTTTGGTGTCCATGCATGTAGCTATCACCAAAACATAAAATAATTATAATGTCCCTATCCCAAAACAAATCAAGTAATCATAAAAACTTTCAGGTGTTGATTACAGTAAGACAATGGTACACTCATCAATCAATATAAAACTTTTGCAAGAAATTAAAAATAGAAAACTTATAAGTTGTCTATTTCTCAGTCTCACCAAATTCCATCACTAGTATTGGTGTTGATCATCATATAGGATAAATTATTCGGTAGACGACTCACACCATGTGACAATAGTGAGTCTTTGAGTCTCGTCCAATACTATTATGATATACCATTAAAGCTAAATTAGTGAAGGAAAAAAAAAAATAATAATAATGTGTGGTAATACTTGAGAGGACTCAAGGTTTATCACTACTATGTGGTGAATCCATCTCATTGAATAATTTCTCGTCATATAGACGTGTAAAACATGTCATGAAGAACAGAAGTTTTATGGTCTAAGTTGAAGTAGTTGCTTAGAGGATTACAATAGGAGATATTTTAATTGCTATATTTTGACTTTAATTAAATTTTATAGCACTTTACGGTTGCAGTGGACACATGTCCGAACTTTATATGAGGCATCTGAGGCAGTCGTCTCAGGCCCAAAATTTTGGAGGGCACTAATTTTTTAATATATACTAGTTAATGTATGTAAATCTAATTCTAAACAAAGGTCCATCAAGCTCATTTTAATCATTTTAGTCATCATATATTTTTGTATATATGATATCTAAACGCAAGGCCGGCCTCGAGTTCATGGGACCCTAGGCAAAATTTTAAAATGGGACTCATGTAAAATGAAAAAAATATATTAAAAACTGAAATAAAAATAAATTTAAAAGAGCAGAAGGTGCAACTGCTTCGTTCTAACAATATGACGTTCTCAATCTCCTCTACCCTTCCGTCATCTATCTCAATCTTCTCTACCATTTCGTTGTTGTCAACATCCTTTGTGTGTGCATTTCTTGGTCCTCTTGGAGATAACTGAACAAGAGAATAAGTTACATTTTTTTATTTTTCTTTTATTATTATCATATGAACTACCCCAAACATCATTAGCTTCTTATTTATTTATTTTCCTAGTATATTAATTTTATTTTTGGTTTGGAACATCTTCGGTTTCATTAGAATTTTATTATGACATATTATTTTGGATATTATATTATATTTAATTTATTATTTTATTTTCTAAGTTTTGTGTTGATAATACTATTGTATCATCATCCATGAAAAAAAATATATATGAACATTAGACTTTAGGGACACTATTTTTAGAGTTTGTCTCAAGGTCTCAAAATTTAAAGTCCGGCACTGAGTATACTTGAAAATTGCTAAACAGCTAAGAGACACTCCATATTTGGAGCATGTCCTAACCCCTCTATGTTAATTTTTGGCCCACCAAAATTAGTCGTTCTTACCAAACATGAAAGAAAAATAAAAGGAGAAAAAAAAATCTTAACAAACAGTGAAGAAAAATAAAGGGTATGAAAAAAAAAATTAGGCTAATTTGTAGTATTTGTTTGGAATTACCATTATGTGACAACATCAAGATGACACTGCAAAACTAGAATTTTTTTTTTTTTTAGCGTGTCCTAACTCCTCTAAATTAATTTCTGGGCCACCAAAATTAACTATTATTAACAAACAGAAAAGAAAAAAAAAAATAAAGGGAGAGAAAATCTTACCAAACAGGAAAAAAAAAATAAAGAAGAAGATAAAAGAGGAGATTAATTTGGAGTATTTGTTTGGTTTGGGTGTACCATTATGTGAAAATATTAAGGTAACACTCCAAAACTAAATTTATACAATTTTTTAAAATTTAAAATACGTATTTGGAATATCTCCAATGTAGATATGATCTTACAACCCAACTGTCAATATTAAAAACTTGGTATTTTATATATCATCAAAGATGGTATAGTCTTCATAAAGTCCTCTAGAGATGGTATAGTCTTCATAAAGTCCTCTAGAGACGTCAGTCTTGGCGCAGAAGAATTGGAAGATAGTGCTAATTTTCAATCACTTGAGCCGAAATATTAGTTAACAATGCTTAGCAATATGGTATGAGTTACTCGTTTTGATCACCTAATTAGTGCATTGTGACGCTGGCAGATATGTCATGTACTATTGTTTGGAAAAGTGAGGATGCCCCTTAATAATGGTTTTTTTTTTAAGGACACCGCACTTTTTACTTGGGACTAGTCCAAAAATATTTTAAAAAATTATAAGTTTGTCATCCATTTTTTTACTTGGAATTAGTTCAATTTTTTCCAGCAAGTAGGACTGCCAGTATGTTGGAAGTCCTAATATATGTTAGGACTGCCAACAAGTTGGCAGTCCTCGGAGAAGAAGAAGAAGAAGAAGCGGCAACAGCAGCTCAAGTTGGAGAGCCGTCCCGACGTCGAGGGCCTCGTCGTCGGCGCCACCTTCGTCACCCTCCTCTCCGACGCCACCTCCGACCTATACGGCCGCCGCCCGCTCCTCGTCCTCTCCTCCGTCCTCTACTTCCTCTCCGGGCTCCTTATGTTCTGGTCGCCCAACGTCTGCGTGCTCCACCTCGCGCGGCTGGAGTACCCACACCGCACCCACATCCGCTGGAGGAAGGAGGAGGAGGAGGAAGGTGGAGGAGGAGGAGAGAGAAAAATTCTAATATTGGGCTACCCCAAAAAATTTTGGGCTGTCCCTAGTAAAAAAATTTCAAACTTGGACTGTCTAGTAAATGATAGTCCCAATTAAAATGGAGTGTGCCCTTAGAAAAATCCTTAATTATTTATAGTGCCTCATGAATCCAAGCTTACTTATATAGAAAAGACCAGATTTATGTACCTTTAGCAAAATAAGGACGTGCTTTCTATGGGCCAGCTCAGGAAAGAGTCTGTGTGACATTTTAGTGTGTTTGGTTGTTTGAAACCAAAATGATCAAAGTGAAAAGAGTAAATACAACGTGGTATAAGTTACATTTCATAAAGGACATATATAAAAATAAAATATAAAAAAAAAATTGTTCGGTGAATAGTGGTCGTAGAGCATAGATATACTATCGTTTTAAGATTTAAAATTATTGAAAGTTTACATCTTGTTCTAAATTTGGAAATGGAAAAGAAGAAGAAATTATGACATTAAAGGTCAACTTTCACCTAGGGGTGAACAATATTCGGTTTTGGACCGAAAATCAAACCGAATCGAACTGAATAAGAGATTCGGTTCGGTTTAAAAAAAAAAATTCGATTCAGTTTCGGTTTTGAAAATATTAAATTTTCTTATTCGATTTCGATTTCAGTTTCGGTCCAAAACCGAAAACCGAATTATATATATATATATATATATATATATATATATATATATATATATATATATATATAGTTTGACCGAAACCGAAAACCGAATAAGATAGTTTTGTGTGTGTATGTATACTAAATTTATATAGGTATGTACTATAGGTAGATACTAAATATATCTAGGTATATTTAGTTACTATATATATTATATATTAACAAAAAAAAAGTACAAATAAACTGAATAAACCGAAAATCGAATCGATTTAATTCGGTTCGGTTAAATTCCGTTATGGACAAATTCGATTCGGTTTCAGTTTTCGGTCGAATTCGATTTTCGATTATTCGGTTCGATTGGAACCGAATTAAGCGAATGCTCACCCCAACTTTCAACCTCTCTCAATGTTTACAATACATGAACCTGGCAATGGATGGCTCTTTCAAATGACTAAACAATCTCTCCCTGAACTGAATTGGAAGTTTAAAATACAAACGCATGAGCAAAATTGGAATAATTTAAGAGGCCCATTATGTCCAGAGACCTGGCCCATTGCCAGTCCTGCATAAAAACCATCTACCATTGCGAGGAGGGTTGGGCAATGGCGTCGTGTGCTGGGGCATGAAGTTATGAATCACCTACTGTGACGAAAAAGGTGCGGAGTATCTTAAGCAACCGGTAACTGGATTCGACGTATCGAGAACTTTTATACGATCCGTCGAAATATCTCCTTCGTGCGTTCCTCCTTGTTTTTGTGCTTCTTTTTCGTTACCATGATCCACTATTCAAAATAAAAAAAATTAATTTTCCTAAGAGTAGTGTCAGTGGTGGATGAAAAATAGCTCATAACATAATACTTTTGGATTGGTGGATGAAATATTTGTACCCTTACTGATAGCCACCATTGCTAATAATACCTAGAACAGTTGGAACAGTAATACATGTTGTAGTTGTAGTGTCCCGCTCCTAGCGGTTCACTATATAAGGCTTGTGGCTTGGCTAACTCGGTCGAACCGAGTATTGGAAAAACTTACCGTCGGCACCGAATCGATCACGGACAAGTGCATAAGAACCTTTCCAACTAATGGATTGTTTCTCTTGAAATGCGTCCAAGTTTTTCTCTGGATGTTTTGCTGTTGGTTTGTTGCTTGGTTTTGATGGATGTTTTCTGAATGATTTTCGATGATTTGATTCTTGTCCGTTTTTACGATTTGCATAACATTCATTT